>JAOBRD020364947.1:0-11345 GCA_027575215.2 Hydrozoanthus sils
AGATGCTACCATCACACACCTATTCAAGCGCAAAGGTGACCGGGCGGACTGCAACAATCATCGTGGGATCTCACTACCTAGCATTGCTGGGAAAATTCTGGCGAGGGTAATAAAAAGCAGAGTCAGTGTTCTTTCCGAGTTCCTTCAACCGGAGAACCAATGCGGCTACAGGACTAAGCGTGGTACTGTTGACATGATATTCGCTGTTCGACAACTACAAGAGACAAAGGCATTCGACTCTGTAAATCGTGACAGCCTCTGGAAGATCCTAAAACGAACAGGTTGCCCCGACAAATTAGTGAACATACTGCGCTCTTTCCATGAGACAATGCAGGCCCGTGTTATTGACGGAAATCAGGAGGCTGCGCCATTTGAAGTCAAGAACGGCGTCAAACAGGGTTGTGTTTTGGCACCAGTACTGCTTGGGATAATCATCGCCGCCATGATCAAAGACGCATTCAAGAACTGCAACTTGGGCATTAGAGTAAGGCACCGGCACGATGGTGGGCTGTTTAACCCGCGCCGCCAGAAGGCTCGTACCAAAGTGAGCTACGTTTTAATCCGTGAGTTGCTGTATGCCGATGATTGCACCCTCGCCTTCCATTCTCAAGAGGACGCCCAGCAGCTGATGGACTGTTTCGTAAGATCGGCTGTTCGCTTCGGCCTAACTATCTCGATCAAAAAGACAGAGGTACTGCTACACCCAAAGCTGGGGACCACTCCGACAGTACCAGTAGTGAAAATAGACCAGTGCAGACTGAAGGCAGAGGACGAGTTTCGTTACCTGGGGGGCATCGTTTCCAGCAACTGCTCGATTGATGCTGATATTACCAGCCGGATTGCAAAAGCTTCAGCAACGTTTGGACGCCTCTCGCGTAGACTGTGGAACACCAGGGACGTGCATCTGTCCACACAGCTGGCGGTATACAAGGCGGCAGTAATCCCATTGCTGCTGTACAACTGCGAAACCTGGACGATGTACCGTAAGCAGATCAGGCAACTGGACAATTTTCACATGAGGTGCCTGCGCCGCATTGCGGGGATCAGTTGAAAAGACCGGGTGACAAACACTGAAGTGCTAGAAAGGTGTCGAAGCCCTTCTTATGGAGCACGCCTGCGTTGGGCCGGGCACATGGCACGGATGGATGAGACGCGGATACCACGCATGTTACTGTTTGGTGAACTCGAGCAGGGCACTCGACTTGTCGGTAGGCCCCTGAAACGATACAAGACCAACTCAAAGAGACGTTGAAAAGGTGCCGGTTCAGCCAGACAACTTCGAAAGTCTAGCTTTAGACAGAGCGACTTGGCGTGCACTTTGCAGTAAAGTAGTGGATGAGTTCGAGCATTCCAGTGCGGAGAAACTAAAGGAAAAACGAAGAAGACGGAGGGAGCGTATTGCTGCGCCTGGTAGTTTTCCGTGTGACCAGTGTCCTCATGTTTGCAGCTCGGCCATTGGTCTGTGGTCTCATGTGAAGGCGCACGAGCGCGCCAAGGCTCAACGTTAACTGCGGGTCATGGATCCGTCGAAATCGACGGCCAACCGATTAGTTTAGAAAAATGTATTGCACGTGCACTGTTTAGACGTCTGTTATTAAATAACTTGACCTTGAAATTTGACGACTGCGCGTCCAAAGGCCAATTGACCGATCGTTGGGTAAATCGAATAGATCAGTCTTCAGTCCCTTTTACATTGAAATTGAAATAAATTTCATATGTTTTTTAAAAAAAAAATTAAGAATAATCACGTTTCACGTTAAATTCACCTTTTGATTCACGGAATCAAAAAATACTAATCACGAAGACGCGAAAATAACGATTTCACGATTCACGGGGAATTAATTTTTCTTTTCACGAATCACGGATAAATAAAAGGCCAATCACGCGTTACGTAAAAGGTATAGGGTACCCTCTTAGAACGAAGTTTGTTGTTACTTTGCGTTCATCATTCTTGTACTGCAAAAAAAAGATGACTAATTTCTCTATTGAAGATACAGTACGCTGTATGTATGCCATACAACGATTGTAAAGAACTATAAACTTCAGGGCAGTTAAACGTACATACATGTATATATAAAGCATATAATTTGTGGCAATGACGACAATGAATAAAAGAGAAAAACCGCTCATCTTTTTTGGACCAGGAACTGGACCCCAGACGCTGCTAATCTTGTTGTTGTTGTTGTTGTTGTTATTCAGGGGCGACGTTTCTTGAAAAAACCCTAAGGCTCCGTCAGTTCGCATTATATCGCAATAAAACTTCCCACGACGGCCCTAAGGGATAATCCCCATCGATTGACGGAGTTAGATTTTGATTTCTGGATTTTTAGAGAATTTACGAGCAATTCTAGATTTGCGCCGTATACATATACAAAATTAATATGCGTAGCCGAAGCCGACTAAAAGAACTAAAGCTCCGTCAGTTCGCATCATATCGCGATAAAACTCCCCACAATGACCCCAAGGAATATTCCCCATCGATTGACGGAGTTAGATTTTTTATTTCTGGATTTTTAGAGAATTTACGAGCAACTTCAGATATAAACGCCGTACACATTGGAATTCACAATATTCAAATTGATATGAATAGTCGAGGCTGACTAAAAGAACTAAAGCTCTGTCAGTTCGCATCATATCGCGATAAAACTTCCCATAACGATCCAAAGGGATATTCCCCGTTGATTGACGGAGTTAGATTTTTGATTTCTGGATTTTTAAAGAATTTACGAGCAATTTTAGATTTGCGTCGTACATGTTGCAATGCACAGTATTCAAATTAATATGAATAGCCGAGGCCCACTAAAAGAACTAAAGCTCCGTCAGTCCGCATCAGATCGCCATAAATGTTTCACAGTGATAATAAGCAAAAATCTCTATTAACTGACTGAGTTAGACTTTATTGTTGATTATTGAGGGACTTTAGGAGCAATTCTTGATTGTACCGTACAACACAAATCTTTTCTTATTAATATTCATTAAGAGAAATCAAGTTAAAACATTGTTAAGCATTTTCTTTGTTTTCAACAATAATGACTAATGTGGTCGTGATCCACAGACTTGAGCTATTTTAGCGAATAAATAAAGCATACAATTTTGCGTCAGACACGATGACTGCACATGCAGTATACAGCAAATATCACAACTGCAGTTATATGTAGGACGGTCGACGAAATAAGAATCAGCGTACAGTGTATGGGAGCGAGAATTGGCACAAAATAGGTAAAGGAAACTGTGTTTGAAGAGTAATTCTAGCTGTCCATTACACACTGTAAATATATTGTGATGTACCAGTTCCTGGTCCCGTAGTACGGTCGTACTTGTTTTGTTCACTAAGTATTGTTAAGATAAAGATTGAAGTTCCTTAAAATTGAAAAAGTAGCAATCGGGACCGAGCCTCAGCTTTTTCTTAAATTGTTCTCAAATTTTGGCAAATCTGAGCCCCACTGTTCTTATGAAAAAAAGCCGGTAAGCCAGCCACAGAACCCAAAGTCAAATCTCTATCGTGCTGCTCATGAACTGTTGAAAGAATAGTCTCGCAAAGAGCTGATAATTTGCCGTATCAATCAATAAGTGCATCAGAATTTTCGCCATTGTGGTTGTATTGGTGTGAATGGAGAACGGGTTGTCCGCTTCGTGTTTAATGGGGAAAAGAAGCCCAATTGCCGGGGGGGTGATAGTTAGGGGGGTGTACATCGTATTTTAAATATTTAAATATATTTGGGGTTATAGATAGGAGGGCCACTAATCTATCTGATTTTTGTTGTAAAACGGTTACCCTTCATGAATAAGTTATTATTATTATTATCATTATTATTATTATTAATATTATTATTTTTAATATCATTGTCATTATTATTATTATTAATATTGTTAATATCATTCTTTTTATCATTGTTTTATTATTATTAAATCTGTTATTATCATTATTACTGTTACATTTCCATTGACATCTTAATTTGTTATTCCAGGCTCTGGAATATTGGCGAAACAGCAGGAACCCGACTAGATACCTTGACCCCGCCGTACGGACAGTCAGTGAGTCTCCGGCAATGCCCGATGGAGAGGGCCTTAGTCCTTCTTCAAGTATAAACATTAAATCCCCGGTAGCCGTATACGAGATCGACAACGCCCGTAAATTTGAGCTTACGGAGCTCTGTGAGCTGTTTCTCGGATCCATGGGGAAAATTTTATACATTCTTGTGTTAAGCCTGCAGCTTCTCGTTAGCTGTTGGCTTTACGTCGCTCTAGCAGTGACTTCATGGTCCATCAACATCCCTTGGAATATTAGCGCTAGTGCGCATGTGTGTAAAGCCGAGGAGTTCCATAGCGTTCTTTTGCCGGTGCGCGATGAATGTCGGTTGACATATCAATTTTACGTGTTCTGCTTCGCTTTGATTATCGTCCCTCTGTCTTGCATCGACTTCAGGAAGCAGAAATGTTTTCAAGTATTCACGACTATGTTGAGGTTTATGGCAGTGTTATTAATGACGTCACACGCAATCTATTATTTCATCCGAGAGGAGGTGCAGAGTGCAAGGGGTGGCAACGTTTCTGTGGCCCCCAATAGAAGCACCAACCCTGATCTGCGAATCTTAGGCTCCAGCTCTGTGCTGATACACGATGGCACAAAATGGCTGCTATGTATCCCTGTTATGGTGTACGCACAAACTCTACACTATGCCATCCCAGTCCTGTGTCACGTCGTCAAGAAGCAGTATTCGTACAAACAGCTGTTCACGTGGGTTTTCGTATCCACGAGTTTGTTGTACTGCGTGTTCGGCACAACTGTGGCTTTTGTCTTCAACCATAAGACACTTGAAAACAGTGCATTTAATTGGGTAAGAGGCTTAAAGGAATCCTGAATTGTATAACATTATTAGCACAGAGGCCTAACTCAACTACATTTATGATGGGGGTCCCGCGGGTATTTTTTGGGCCCGAAATTTTGGCTTGAAGGGACTTTTTTGGGTCTGAATTACACCTGGATTAATTTGGCCGGGATCAGTGCTTACTTTAAGTAATTCTGACTTGAATAACCTCAATAGTCGGTCTAATGGAAGTGACCCGTGATGTGACAAGTGTGATTACTCATATCTCCGATTTCGGGATTTTTTGCGTAAGCTCTCTGTCTGGTTTTTCTTACAACTATTATCAGCTATATGTGCAATATAAAGTTTTTCAGACTTGGTAAACAGAGACAGTAGTTCATAACTCTTCATTTAACTTCGCATTACATCAAATTCTTTTAACTTTTAAGTGCTTTTTTTTCAGATTCCTTTTATGGATTCGGACAGCATGGCAGAAAAAATCATCGCCTATATTATTGTAACTTTTCCCTCCATTGATGTATGCTCCGTTTTCCCCTTGGTAACCGTAACCCTTGGCAACAACCTCTACTCCTTGTTGATTGGACAGGATACAAGTGTCACCGAACTGGATCTGGGCGAAACCGACAACAAACGAAAAATATTTTTCCGAGTTGTCATTTCCGTGTCAGCGGTGTTACTAGCATTATTCATTGCTAACATGGTGGAGATAGTGAAAGTATGCGGTATTTTCAGCTTTTTGATTGTATTCGTATTTCCGGCCCTGTTACAGTATAAATCTCGCCAGAAATGCAAGCGAGTGTTTGGGAGAGAAGACAATCTTACTGAGCATGCGTATACGATTCGTGGATGGCATATCGATAATCCCCGCAAAGGGTTCCTGCGAAAACTGTTAAAGCAGAAGCATCGATATCGTGGCAGTGTAAAAGACACGCCATTCTCGTCGATATTTAGTTATTCCCTGTGTTCAATATTTGTTGCTTGTTTGGGCGGACTGATGCTTGCTGTTACGGGAGTGACGTTTATAATCAAAACGACTGATTCTTGGTAACCCTGATAACAAAATGGTATAGAAGATGGGAGACAGGCCCGGCGGAACGAAATCTGGGATCTGGGAGGGGGGGGGAGGGAGAAGGGGAGCTGATAGAGCACCGGAGACGCGAGCTTCTAGGAGGGTTCGGAGAATAAGATCAAAGAATAGACCCGCAGAAATATGTTTTCTTGCATTTTGAGGGCGAACTGGTTGTGGGATCGTGTGTCTCCAATCATAGCTTTACCAAAAATTTATCGAAACTCGTTATTTCAAGTCTTCCAAAATTGAGTTTTTTAACAAGGACATTTCCGTTATTTGTGTCTTGTGTCAACTTACACCTGTATGGGAAGCAAAGACATTTGTTTTTCGTTGCTCAAACAACAAGTGGGGTGGGAAGTGGGGGTTGGGGGTTGGGGGGGGGGGGAGGTTCAGCTCCCCAGCGCCCCATGTTCCGCGAGCCTGAGAAAGTATTGATCGTAGTCCTGATAATGCCCACGTTTGCGTGCGCCATTTTTTCTCCCGCGCTGCGGGGCTGAGCACACGTCGGCTAAAAAGAATTACATCAAGTATAAACTTGAAAACAATAAAGTACAAGTTAAACAATATTTTAATTTCCTTCTTGCAACCTTGCCCCGCGCTGTAAAAATAACTCCCTGATTTCATTTAAATTGTACGGGCACTCCTCTCTTTGGGATCGAAGAGAATATGAGTGTCGTACTTCGTTGATAAATCTGCTGTACAGGCGATCGTCCGATTCTAGGATATCTATTTTTCCCAGCATCAAGGGTCTCCAGAATGTCCCTGGCTAGGTTTAGGATGTTGAATGCGTTTTAGACCCTCTGCCAGATAGTTTTAAACGCCTCCCAAAATGGATGACGTGTACTCCTGCGCCGAATTGTTCTAAAAACGATTAGCCCTAACCCAAGGATAACTAAACTCAACCCTATTGGTTGTCATGGTAATTAACCCTGGATTAGGGCAAATCGTCTTTTGAACAACTAGGAAGTCGTAAAGGCGTAAAGCAAAAAGTGTTCGTTCGGTGTAAGGCAAAGTAAACAATTTGCGACTTTGACAGCGAAGACACACATCACGTCTTTGCTTTGCTGCTCCTGCTTGATTACTCATTTGGAAGAAAGTGCAAGGTTGAGAGATGGCTTTATTTATATGACCCACACGATCTTACAGTAATTTGCTCAAGCATCTTTGTATTACAGCAATCTAGGTAACGAGAAAACTATAGATTTAGGAAAGAGAACGCGAAGACAACGTGACTTCTGTTTACATGCGCGTGCACAGCTCAAGGTCCTGAGAAGAAGACGTCACGTTGTGAACACAACGCGAAAACATCAAAATCCCGTCCTGAAACACATAATGTACCGGAACTCGAGCTGTGCGCGCGCATGTAAACAGAAGTCGCGTCTTTTTTGCTAAATCTATCTATTGAAACCTACAAGAAGCAAGGTTGCACAACAAACTCGACTTTGAAAAACGTTCGACCTCGGTCATCTTGGAGGCTATTTAAAGCTAGTTGTTATGAGACAGCTGTTAAAAACCTTGACCAGGTGTTCACAGTTTGGAACAATGATAAGACTGAAGGTGGTAAAAAAAATCCAAGAATCCATTTAAAAGCTAAGTATTTCTTTTATTTTCAAATTTTACATACAGGTGAATATAAGTTAGAAAAAACTCCAAGATTGCGTCTCAAAAAAGATGATATTCTTCTATGTAATATTTTTCTTGGTAATGAGACCTAAAGGTTAATACTTCGCATTTAAAGTTTATGGAGAGAGTGCTTTCGACATTTTCGGGTCAATCATCCGGGACTGGACGACAATAGTCGCATACGTCTTCGCAGCAGCAGTTGATTGGCTTCCTGCGCGCGTTTGGCGCGCTGTACTCGTATTTTCCGCGCCTTCGTCGTCCACCGCGCCGTCGCGCATTCTTGCTTTGGGAGCTCGTGTCGGAAACTGGTTTTTCTTTGATAGGCGTCAAGTTGATGGCAGCCAATGGATTTTCGGTCTCTGAATTAAAAGGTTAGAATGGGAAAAACATTCTACTGTATGTTTATATATTTCGAGTTTCATTTATCATATTTAACTGCGTTCCTGAAAAAACCTCAGGAAATGGAGTAAATGTGCTTGGTTCTAATAAATTAGTTCGTTTCCAGTGATTTGAGAATTCAAAAAATTTCCGGGGGCCCTTCGATCGGCACTCGTTCAACAATTTACCCTTTTCTTTGGAAAACCACAAACTTGAAAGCTCTTAGTTATACTTAAAGACATCTTGTTAAAGAGGTTTTCATTAATTGTATTTCTTAATTGATCTTAACTTTAGAACTGGATTTATATTTTTATATTTCAGCGACAGTTACTCAGATATGTAATGCGCAATTGATCATTTTTAGGTAAAGTGCGCAATAAAAGAATTAGATATCATCATTACTACTTTATTAGTATTATTTTTATCATCATCATTGTCATCATCGTTATTCTTATTGTCATTTGTCGACGAGGAGCGAATTGACGAGTTAGATTCATAGAAAACGACAAAAGGTTCTTTATTAGAAAGCAACTTGTGTGCTTACTTCGAAATATTTCTCTGTTGCTTGATTAAAAACGAGTGTTTAAAAAATCAACAGTTTTGTTACTAGTTGTCTTCCGCCAATAGACAGTGAATGATTAGCCAATCAAATCGCAGCAGTTGTGCTAGTATATTAATTGGCTTCTACTAAACCATGTTATACAAGTATTCAATTTAAAGTTTTGAGGAGGTCCAAACTGTTTAGAGGCAGAAACACAGATTAGTAGAATACCTTGGAAGTCTTCTCTGACATTGTTTTGCACCTCGCTGGCTTCAGTGTTCGATTGTGGCTCGATTTTTTCATCAATTGTTTGTAAGACATCAGAATCTTGAGACTTGGTTGCGGCCTTGTAAAACAAACATTTCTATTTTAGCATCACGTCACAAAGGTTAAGTTTTATTGGCATTAAAATTTAGCTTTTCAACAATACGCTGGGAGCAGTAGTTCGAACTTTGTTGGTCTGATATGTGTCTAGTTTCGGTAAGCTTCTTCGTAACATATCTTGCTTTGTTTTAAACTACAAATTGAACCATTTCGACCAATTCTGGTTAAAAGTTATTTCAGCAAAAACAGAGCTGCTTGAAATGGTAGAAAAACCAATCCAACCGAGCGTGTTTTTTAGTGGAATATGCAATTTAAACTTAATCAACTGTGGCAGCAGTTTGAAGCAACCTTGACAAAATTGAGCACGAATAGTGCACTCAAGCACTGATAATTCTAAATCACAATAAGTTAATGAAATGAAAAGGTTTAAACATGACGTTTCAGCATCCTCTCGATGCCATTATCAAGAATAAAATATCTGCAATGGTGCCAAGTTAAGTATGGGATCAAATAACGGACTTGTAGTTCAAATAACTTAACGCAAAAGAAAAAAATCGCTACGTGAAAATTAGCACACAAGATAAACTGATTTAAAACACTTTAAAAAAACAGTAAAAACAAAACTTTTCAAAACAGTCTTGAAATAAACTAAATAAGACATTGCCTTAAATAAAAAACGTTAGCAGAAATCAAGTCGCTTTGCACTTTCATAATAAACTTTTTCTGAAAGAAAGTGAAGAAAAGTCCATTAGACCAATTTCTATATTTTGAAATTCTTTCTTGGAAACGAGGCCCAGGGAAATAAAATAAAAGAAATCACATTGGCATCGCAAAATGAATAATTTATTTCTTTTGTTTATTCCACTGAGCCTCGTATCCAAGAAATAGTTTTAAAATATCGAAGTTGCTCTATTCGTTTTATAATTCGGCTGATTCTGTTTACACGGCAAGTAAAAAATTCTTTCCGTACTTCAGCGAAGAGGTCTCCCGTGCTCGATGGCTCGCTGCAATCCCCTTCTTCCTGTTCGGAATACATGCGCTCTAGAGCTCGTTTCTGTTGTCGTTTCAGACGCCTCCGTTCTTTTCTCTCAGCTTTCTTGCTTGGTGATGCCTTCACGCAAGGACTAATTTCACCCGCTCCGACAATCTCCGAGCCATTGTCCCAATTTTGGATGCCACTTTCCTTTCCAGCCTCGACCCAATGCTCTACTGCTGTGCTACCTTTCTTTGCGGCCGTACACGAAGGCGGAGTGGACTTCTTGCTTTGCTCGCGTTTGCCCTTCTGGTTTTCTGCATGACAGTCTTTGCTCTCTGCAGACAACTCAGTAACGCTTTTTGTTTCTTTCTTGTCCTTGGACTTGACAAAGATGGGAGAATTCGATGACACCTATAGGTGTAAGGTTGATCATTTAACACTAATCACTTAAACTGAGCCACCCTTAAAGAGAACCTTCACTGACTCCAAAACTATTTCTTATATGACTAAGGCCATCTGCTTAGGATTCCAGAAAAGGTAATTTTTTGAGCGTCTCACTGCCGTGCTGCTTAAGATAATTTACAAAACGTGCCAAGTGAACGTTAAGGGAGCCGCCATCTTTGCGCTCGCGACCTAGTCCGTGACATCATAACGTCAAAATGCAGTTTGTTATCAAAGAAATGTTAACTTTTCGTTCAGTTGCTTAAAAAGGGAAACTTGTTCCATTCTACTGGATAATTCTACAAAAAATGCAAGCAATAAAACAGTCCGAACAAGGCAATAGGGCTGATACTTTTGACAGTTTGACGTTGTGACGTCAGTGCAACATGGCGGCTTCCACGGGATTGACTAGTGCTTTCTTTACTCATTTTTTTGCAAAATTTTAACGAAAAAGTTGTTTTAGCTAGTACATTTTTGGAACCACAAATTAATGTTTTTAAACATATCAAATTATTTTGGAGTGCAGGTTCCCTAGCTCTAAATCTAACTCTACAAAAACTTTTGTCTCCACTTGGAAACTCATTAATACTATCTTGAAACAAAAAAACTTCAATCATGAATTTGTTTGAAAGAATCGTTAACTAGGTTCAGAGAGGAGAGTTTAAAATAAGCTCAAACATGATTACAAGCAAAGCATGTTATCGAGATATATCGAATACACCGAATGTCTGAAGAAAACACAATGTTCACGAAGTCTGAATCTAACAAAACCATTATTCTCATTAAGAGCATTAACGCAAATTGAAATAGAAAAAAGAATAATTTTGTAGAAGTATGGTTACTAAACACTCATTCAAAATTATTTAATCTGCGAGAAAAGTTGATTACTTTTAGTTTGAGTTTGACTTGGCTTCCAATGTTCTAACTGTACGTCTGTTAAGTGTTCAAACCGTCAAAAGGACTATCCTTAAAGATTATTCTTAAAATCACCTTGAAGAGCTGCCACTCTTGAGGATCAACCCACAGCTAGTTTCGTTTAAATTTTAATAATTCAAAGAGTTACCCTAATTGATCATTAACAGAGATTACTCTAAAGGATCACACTAAGAGATTGTTACTAAGGATAACTTTAAATGGTTATCTAAAGAAGGACTCTGGATAACC
>JAOBRD020365053.1:0-20255 GCA_027575215.2 Hydrozoanthus sils
AAACAGTTAGTTTTGTTTTCCCGAGAGTCCCAATGTTTCCCGAGACGGAATCAAGGGAAACATCAGGACTCGAGGGAAAACAAAACTAACTTGTTTCCCGAGGGACTATACATTAAGTGCTTTGTTTTATATTTAGACTTCCCTTAAACAATCACAAACAAAAACAAACAAACAAAGATGGCGGGCGGGCAACAACTGCGCAATTGTATCCCGGTCGGGATACGTTTGATTTTGATCAAGGGCACGTGACCAAGATTCAACCAATCACAGTGTTCGATTTGTCGAGTGAAAGTCTAAGTATATAACAAAATTAATTGTTTGCTAATTACACTTAAACTTATCTACCTACCCACAAACTCACCTATCTATCTTCTTATCTAAACTTATCTGCATGCCTACCTACATAACTATCTCTTTACGAAATTTTTAATTTCTAAGTACATACCGCAGTTTTAAGACGCCAAAACAGGACAAACAGGTTTCCCAGAAGAGCTAGAGTGCCCAGGATCCAAATACAAACCCTGACAGTCTTGTTTTTCATCATATCATCGCAACTAGAGAAGGCGTTTCCAGGTGACTGACATTTCAACTCCTGTGGGAGTGACTTCTTCGCATAGCAGCAAAAGATAAAGCTGTCCAAAGTCCTGTTGTACCAAACAAAAGTGACTACAATAAAATAGTTTAAGACTAACTGATCGGGTTGGATTTGTTTAACAGAAGGTTCAAAAAACGCGTCTGGGTGATATTTGAAACACAGCTTTTCAGCTTCAGTAAAAGAACCACTTTTTTATGTGTCATGAAGTTTACTTTGGTCAAATATTAACAGCGTTGGACACATACATATATGTGTAGTAAAATTATTAAGCTAATTATAGAGTTCAGGCTGCTCTCATTAGTGGAGTCTGGCATGTTATGCTGGCTATAATCACCTCGCCCTATAGCTGGCGTGTGAACAAAGTTTCAAAATGGCCACCTTGCGTTCCTCACCAGATATTCATTCTTTGAACGAATAATTGTTAAATAAGAAATAAATTTGGCCTACAGAAGAGATCAAGCCCGCTTGAATTTTATATTTACTGTAATACTCTTATTAAATTTAAATCCTTTTTGCTTACAAAATGAAAAGCTATGACTTGCATGACCCGTTCACAAATATATTGTTACATTATAGTTCGTAATATACAGGAGGAGTTCCCTTCGATAAAAGCCTATTGGTTTTCTGGGAACTCCTCGCCTGTACTAATTAACATTAGGTATACATGTATATGTACGTATGTATAGAAAAAAAGGCAAAATAAAAAAAGAAAGTCAGGTTGATACTATTTAATTTTTTTTATCTTTATTGTTATCGTTAATGTTATTGTTAGTATGACTTATTATTGATACATGTACACCACCAAGATCTCGCTCATTACTTACAGGTGTCTTAGTTGTTTCTGGAAGGCAAAAGCCATCGGCGATATGTCCTTAATTTTGTTGTTATTGAGATATCTATAAGACAAAATGCTTTATTTTCAATTTTCTGAGAAGTAAACAGCTTTTAAAACTTCAAGGAGTTGGTAGATGGATAAGTAAACTTGGATAGAGAGCTTGTTTATGTAGACGTTTACGAGTTTGAAGTTCGTGTCTGTGTGGAAGGTAGGTCGAGAGTATTCTCCAGGTTGTTGAAAAAAAGTGGTGCATTTATATAGCGCCCTTTTCCATGAACATGCTCAAAGGCGCTTTACAATGATCAGTTTACCCCCAGCAGACCGGAAGCATATATAGGCGCCTCAGGGAGCCGCTTCAAAGCGACCCATGTATGCTGGTACTCATTTTACCGACCCCGGAGAGATGGAAAGCTGAGTGGTCTTTAGCGGGAAAGAAGGTCTCCCAAATATTCAACCCTCGACCAGACCGGGAATCGAACCAGGAATCTCAGGATTGGGAGGCAAAGATCTTACCACTGCGCCAACCCCTCCGCTATTAAGAAAACTTGACTGTAAATACTATGACGGAAAACTCACCTAAAAGAAAACTGATAGCTGACAAATACCTCTTCCTTGCTCATGCTTTTCTCGTTTTTCGCTTTTTTTATTCTCTTTTTGTGCTAGTGTACCTATTGCTCGTTTTTCCTTGATAACAATCAGACAGCCTTAACCACAAACGTGTACTTATCTATATGATCCAAAATTTTGTCATTGAAAGCTTTAAGCGCTATCTAGCTCGATTGGCTCTGCCATTTTAGTGGGCCTGATCCTATAAACTGATGTTTATGTCTATCATTGACTACCACTTCCAAAAGTTACAGTTCTTGTAAAAGTTAAAAGTTTGTCAGTTAATTCAGTTGAAACTGTAAACTATATTCTATTGTTGTTAGTGCTTTTTTAAAGATGAACAAACTCGTACTTACAGAATTTTAAGAGATCGTAGTCCTTTCAAAATTGAGCTTGAAATGGCTGTGAGTTTATTGTCATTTAGGTACCTGTAGTAAATGGAAATTTTCTCAAAAAACTGATTCCATTCAGATATCATATTCTACACATTAATCTTAAATTGTCTTGATAGCCAACAGCGCATTTATTGGTTTTGTATCTCTAGTGAATGCCTATAAGAGTATTTTAAAAAATAATGTTTGATTCCCCCACACTTTTGCCCTAAAAGCAAGCTTTAAAGTTCCCACTTTGGCCACGCCCAATGATGTTATTCGCGTAAAAGAAGATTGATGACGAGTGACGTCACTTCAGGAATTTGATTTTGTGAAGGCAATATAATTCCTTTGTCTCAGTCAGGAGTACTCGAACACCCAGCAACAACACGTTTATCTGGCATATTATATGACGAAATCCTTTCGCGATACTGAAGAAACTGTAAAATAAACTGGCGTAAAGAGCAGGCGTTTCCTGACATGACGTAGAACCCAGACTCTTTTATAATTTGTAGTAACTCGGGGCCATCTTTGTTGTGCATTGTCAGCGCGGCAACTTAGAAGGTCGGTTTTGAAAGCGAAGAAAAGAAAAATATTTGGAGAACAGTTTTTTATTCCATGCAAGTTAACAATCAATAAGCAAAAAACTCCCTGTAAACCCTACAGACATTTAAACAATTTAAGAAACGTTTTTTAACCTAACCATTCTAACAAGACTTACAAGACTTTAAGCCATTTAAGGTATCTGAAAATTCCGTCTGGGAGAGTGCTAATTGCATTTTGTTGCAAGTACCTAATAAAAGAAAGATATATTAGAACTAATATTTAAAAAAGGAAATTGTCAAATTGAGATTAATTACAGAAATAAACTAAACCCAACTACGCTAGACTAGAACAGAATAGACAAGATGAGGTAGACTATATTAGACTGGACAGCAATAGAACAGATAAGACTAGATCAATTAGACTAGATGACCCTAGACTAGTCAGTCTAGTCTAGTCAATCTAGGCTAGTCAGTCTAGTCTATCTGTTCTAGTCTAGTAGAGTCTGACTGACTAGACTAGACTGACTAGCATAGAACAGACTAGACTAGACTGACTAGCCTAGACTGACTAGACTGACTAGACTAGACTGACTAGACTAGATTAGAACAGACTAGACTAGGTTGATTAGACTAAACAGACTAGGCTAGACTGACTAGAACAGACTAGACTAGACTAAATCAACTAGACAAGATGATCCTAGACTAGACTAGACTGACTAAATTAGAACAGGCCAGACGATCCTAGAATAACCTAGACTGACTTAGACTAAACTGTTCTAAGTTAGATAAGACTGAGGCCAGACCTAACCGAACTGAACTAAAACAAAACGGCATTTTGTTTTGTTACTAACGAAGAAAAAAGGCACGCATTGGTTCAGAGCCATTTTTACCAACCGAGCGATGCCCGTCCAACGACCGGTTTTCTTCTAAGCCCCGTATGAGAGTGCCTGTCTTTCAATTGTTACAAATGACTACCGCTTTTTAATGGAACTATTATCAAGAGCTGATTATTATATTTGAATCTACCTAGCTGATGATTATACTGGAATCTCGCAAGTTTTTAACGAAATAAAACAACTTACAGACTCTGTTACTGCCCTATATCGTGACTTCCTTAAATATCTTTCTCCAATCACTTAGCTTATTCTCGTCCGTCAGTGCATTACAGCAAGTGATGTACGTCAATACCTTCTTAGTTTTACATTATTATAGCCGAACTAAATCTGTTGTAACTTTCCCCTGCTTCGATTAGACATTACTATTTGTGGAAGGAAGAGATATTGGATTCATCATCTTGCTGCTAAATAAACGATTGTTGTTGTTGTTGTTGTTGTTGTTGTTGTTAGTAGAAACCAGCTAGTACATACTATCACGAATACTGCAACCTGATTGGCTAACCTGCTCACTGTGTAGATCTGTTAAGTAGCGAAACTGCCGATGTTTCAAAAAAACAATGGCGGATTTTTTTTTCGGATTTTCTTCTTTATAATCGTTTGTAGCAGTTTAAATTCGAAGGTATGTAGCTAGTTGGTTTCTACTAAAACAATTACAATACTTGTTGTTGTTTTCCATGAATCTTATAGTTAACCGGCCAGTCGCTTCGTGCCTTGTTGACTATTGACTCATACAAAACTCGACCTTGAACTTAGAAATAACAGAATACCAAACAAAAGACTGCTATTCTTACAGGTGAGTTAAATCTGTGGTATCGCTAAACACTTCGCTTTCGATGGTTTCTATTTTATTGTAACGAAGGCTCCTGCGAATGAGAAGCGAGAATTAAAACATTAACAATAAAGACAATGGCATTCGCAGTGGCAATAGGCCTTATGCATGTTTACGTCAAACATCCCCCAAGCCTCGCTTTTGAATCACGAAAGTGTGAATCTTTTTATAAATCAAATCCCAAAGCGTTCTTAAACGAAAAGAATTCCTTCGTGAACACGAGTTGCACGTGCAAAATGCTCACACCTATTTCTTGAATACGAGGCTTAGGGATGAAATTGACTAGTTTGACGTAAACATGCATACGGTCTATTGCAATAGTAGTGACAAACAATTGACAATGACAATAACAATTATAGTATCAACAGCAATGGCAACTACGATGACAGCAGTAACAATAGCGGTAACAATAATGTCCAACAACAAATACAAAATCTGATTAATTTCATGGCTAGGGTTTTTAAAAAAAAATGGTATCACCAAACAATCACCCCATCTAAATATGGCCAGCATCCACAATTTTTTAACCCTGGTATCCAACAGTCAGGGCATCAGAGCGCTCGAGTTCTGACATCCACGGGCAAGGCAACCAAAAAATCTTTTGTATATTGCATCAAGTTAGCATCCACAACAAGGAATGCAGCCAGCATCAGATCAACAAAATCTACGATCTAAGCATCCGGCATCCAGAGGGTAGGCATACAGCATCCACGGAATCTACGATCTAAGCATCCGGCATCCAGAGGGTAGGCATACAGCATCCACGGAATCTACGATCAAAGCATCCGGCATCCAGAGGGTAGGGATCCAGCATCCACGGAATCTACGATCTAAGCATGCAGCATCCAGAGAGTAGGATCCGGCATCCATTAGTTTTCTGGATGTACTTACGTGGGGAGAAAACAAGCCGTAATTATTCCATTTTTCTTTTTGTTTTAGAGTGAAGTTCTGGTAAAAAAAACCTTTTCCAATTCATTCCTCTCATAGAGACGCTCAAAAAATCTAGCAGTTTTCTGTAATGTTCTTCTGAGTTGAGTGTTCGTTTCATCTTTTTCGTTCAATAAGCCAGCCGTTCTTTCTTGCTTGGAATTCGAATCTACTTTTTACATTTCTCTGGCAATATTAGGGCCCTTAAGCAACGAGGACGGCAACGCCGACAATGACGGCAGAAAAAAAGTTACAGCTGCACGCTGGAATGGAATGCACCGGCTGTGCTGTTCACTTGCACGCCATCATCTTAAAAATTACAACGCGAAGAATTTAATTTTGAAGTTTTTACGACTACGAGAACGACCTACAGAAAAATGTGTCAATCTGCACAGAGAAAGCAACCTAGCCACACATGATCAAAAAAGGTAAGAAAGAAGTGCGTGTTTTGTAACCCGTCGTCATCGTCGATGTTACCGTACTCGTTCCTTTTAAGGACTTTAAAAAGTCCCTAATGTTACTTCTCATATTTCTATATACCGAAGGAATGACGTCAACTGTCCAAGGCATGTTCTGTTTTTGTTCAAATTGAGATGTTGTTTAACACCAATTAGAAATATAGAAGTATCTTAAACAATTGTTTGTGTGGTTTTACTTACAATACTTTCAGCTTTGGTACGCTGGAAAAAGTTCCATTTTTGATGACAAACAGGATGTTATGCGAGAGATCTCTGTGGAAAAGAATATAATCAATTCTGGTTAAATGTTTGTGAGAAAATAATTATTAGTGAGATTATTATTATTATTATAATTATGACCAACTGCGCTTAACTAATTCTAAAATAATTTTGATTTTATCAGCTCGCTCTCCTTTAACCACAATTCATTGCGTTGCAACCAGAGTGCACTGCTCGCCCTGACAGAGAACATAGCTCGATAAGTAGTGCGGACAAAAACTGAACAAGAGATATTTTATAACTCGTTGTATTTCAATGCAAGTTTAAAAAGTGAAAAGAACAAATACCAAAATAGTTTTACACATCGTTTTCTATTTCTTTTCAGTTTTAAAGTGCTTTAAACACTTTAAGGTTGAAAAGAATATTTTTGTAACCACTAAAAGTGTCTGGAAACTAAAGACGTTTAGGAACAGAATTTTTGAAATAGGTTATATTCTCGACATTTTTTTTACACATTTGAAGTTCAAGTTTTGTTGGTTCACGACCGCGTGTTAGGAGAACTTCATTCCCGGTCTTCTCCGGATCAAAACACAGCAAGATAGACATGAGTGAATCAGAAATTTTTGATTCAGAAGTAGATTCCAATTCCTAATTCAGTTCTCAGTTCTTTTGCCCCTTTTACTTTAAAAAAATATTTAACTTGCTCAGTATTACAAGTCGGGAATGACGTCACAACCCAGTCGCCTGAAAACGCGGTCGTGAACCAAGATGGCTAAAAATTTTGCTAGTTTGAGCCATTGTAGAAAAAACAATTTGACCAAATTTCGAAAAAGGTTTTGCAGAAGTGCTTTAAATTATATGTGAAATGATTTGATCCCAAAAAAGGTTGCTAGCGTTATACAAACTTGAAACAAAAAAGTACTCACTCATTGTGACTAGTATTCTGATATTTACACAACCATAAACCAATAATCAGTTAATTACTGTAGGTTTATAAGTTTTATAACTACTAGTGTAAAGCGCCCCTGGATCTTTGACAAGTGTTGCGCTATATAATTTAACATATTATTACTATTTCTTATCAAGTGATCAAGTATGTTAAGATGAAAAACTGGCTTTGTTTTGCCATAAACAAATGGATAAGAAATCTTGCATCTATTCTTACAATGTCACGAGAGTCCGCAGCCCATGGAACACTTGAGGTTGAACCTCTCTCAGAAAGTTCATGTTCAGGCGCCTATAATTAAAGAAACAGAGGATAACTTTAAAGTATGCATGAAGAAAATGTAAACTAATATTTGCCCTATGCAAAGAATAGATAACGGACAATTCGCAGATTGCGCGTTCCACGTAGTGGATTCCGTACTCATATGGCTGGATTCGGGATTTCAGAGTCTTTGATTCCGGTTCCAAAGACCAATAAACTGTTTGACTTTGGATTTCAGAGCCCCTGATTCAGGCTCCAAAAGTCAACAAACTGTTCGATTTCGGATTTCAGGTTCCAAAGGCCAACAAACTGTTCGATTCTGGATTTCAGAGGCTGTGACTCCGGTTCCAAAGACCAACAAACTGTTCGATTCTGGATTTAAGAGTCCCTGATTCCGGTTCCAAAGGCCAATTATTCGATTCTGGATTCCAGAGTCCATGATTCCAGTTCCAAAGGCCAACAAACTGTTCGATTCCGGGTTCCAGAGTCCCTGATTCCGGTTCCAAAGGCAAAAACATTTCTTGATTGCTATTTATACGTCGTGGATTCCATATTTTGATAGCTCGGTCCCGGAACTGAAGATCCGAATTATGGAATCAAAGGTAAAATATACTGGATTCTGGTTTTCTTTGCACGAGGCGATATGTTAGTTCCTGTTTTAAACCATATTTTGTTTGATAGCGAAGCAGTTGACCAAGGTTTCTACTATTTGTCGATACTCCCATTAGTATGTTAGTATGAAGAATATGTCACAATACAATGCAGCTGTCATGAAAATAACTACAAAATGAAAAGCGCCGCCTGGTTAGCCCAGTTGGTAAGGCGCCAGTCTGTCGTGCGGGAGGCCCGGGTTCGATTCCCGGTGCCGGGTAGACACGGATAAGGACGTTAAGTAAAGGTCCGTGTAAGAACTAGGTAACCTCCCATTTTTCTGCGACATTTCACTTTTCCCACGCCAGAATGTTTAAATTTTCATACTGAGAATATATCGACCAGTATACAACAAAGTTTTTAAGTAAAAAGAAGTTAAAACTCTGTTTTAAAGCAATGTTTCTTTTGTGCTATAATAATTAAGCCAATCATAGAACTCCAAAACAAAAGCGAAGAAAACCTTTTAATTTTTAATGTTCCCCATGTAGAATTTTTCTTAAATTTAAAAACAGAAATGTTTCGACTAGAAAGGAATGAATGAGTGAACTGGAAAGAAACACAGCAGCTTACGAAAACATCGTCCATTTTAAAGTTTTAGCCAATCAGATCAACAGTTTGATAATATCGCAATTAACACCTTTCTGCATCCATTGCCGTTAACTGAGGAGAAGGTGCTGCCTTTGCTCTAACATCTGCAAACGGTGACACCTTCGCGTCTTCTCGGATAAGGACGTTAAACCGTGGCAGGCCGTGGCAGGCCTCGCAGGGGATCTCGAGTCCTATTGCCTGTTCTCTCGTGACTCCTTGAGTCAGAATGTTATAAAACCAAAACCAAGGCCGTTGACCTCCCTAGTTCTTACTCGGATCGTTACATAAACCGTAGGCTCTCGGGAGTTCTATGATTGGGCTGTAAAACTTGCTGAACTTTCGGACTACCTAAGAGTAGTGAAGACTTTAAACGATAAACTAAACAAGAACTGAAAGATACTGCAGGAGTGTGCGAAAATGTGTAACATAGTTCCTTTGATTCGAAAGTTAAAATGTTAATTTAACATCACAAAATAACAAAATGTTTTTTATAGTTTAACAATCAATGAATTTCAGTATAAGCGCAACAAAATTACTTACAGTGTGGTAAGGTTTGAAAGATTTTCAAATGTTCCCTCTTCAACCCGGAAGATGATGTTGTTACTAAGATCACTGTGGTTAGATAAATAAACGTGCACCAATTAGAGAAACTGGAAACGTTAATGAAGCGAGCTCCTCTCCACGCAACAATTGGTGTAAAGCTCTTGAGTCGGAAGGTTATGGTGAAAGATTGAGGAACTGACAATTAAGGCCCATTAAAAAAAGTTATGTTTAAAGTCCGAATTTTTGAAAAAGGAGGAGTTTTTTTTAAAAAAAAATTTACTTTAAACTTAATATCTGATATCGAATTACTTAAAAAACAGGTATTTGAGACATAACGTAATGCATAATCTACCCCGGAATCTGGTTCGTTTGCTTTTGATATAGGAGGCGGCCTCGAAATAGGTAGCGGGCGGTGACGCTAAACATATTTTTTTATTTGGCCTAATCTTTATTGGATAAGCATAGGTTTTAATTAACAAAGATGAATAAATTGTCGTCTAGTCCCAAGGGTAGATGAACATTTGCATAGTTTCTGATTTTACATACTTACAGGTAGGAAAGAATTGGTAGGAATCCGAAAATCCCTTCTGGAAGAATCTTAATGCGGTTTCCACCAAAAAAGCTACAAAGCAACGGGAAATCTTTTCTTAGAAACTGCGACAATACAGCACAACACTTCTAATAACAAAATAAAAATACTCAGAATAAGCAACCACTTAACTCCTATTGCATTAACCCTTTCAGTCCCAGACAGTCATCGACATCTATCTTCTCCTAACTTAACGCATACAAAAATAATGTTTGGTATTGAGAAAATGAGAACTGATCGATCAAAGAAGGCGAACTTCTAAATTCTTCCAAACTTTTCAAATGAAAAAATATGGACTCTAGTTGGCTGAATTTACCATTGCAACTGAGACACAAGGGTAAAAAAATAGGTGCCAGGCTGCCCTTCATTTCTGGTTACCATAGTGATAAGTCAAAGTGAGTTTACAGCCCTGCAGTTAAGTGCCGCTAAAAAGAAATATATTGTTACCTTAGTGGATAGACGTTGCTAATTGAGCAATAAGGGAAGAAGTCAAAACAATGGTATTTTTAAAGAACCCAAAATTTGTCATGGGAGGTGGTGGGTGGCGGCACAGACCCCCTACCCCACCCCCCACCACTCTTTCAGAGCTCAATTTCTCAAAACTTGATTTAGGGGTATTGGTTTTTATTGTATTATGGACTCCTCTCTCCACAAGGAAGGTGTTGGTGCAAGCTCTTTATCAATATCTATTTTATTGAACATGATATTTGCTCCTGAAATTCAGCCTTTTTGAAAAAGGTGGTGGGTGGCGGCACATAAAACCCCACCCCCTAAATTGGGTTCCTAGGAAGTACCATTGTTTTGACCTTTTATGTCTTTTATGGTTCTCGAGATGTTAGCATTTAATTTTTTCAAATGATGACATCACAACTGTGACATGCAAATTTGAATTTTTTATAACTACTGTCAAGTCATGGATTCAAGCCATGATCTATCTACCTCGAGATACGTCATCAGCCCAAGTTTGGCTTAAACTCATCTAAAGGTTGTGGATTGGCAGCAGATTTCAAGAAACTGCAAGTTTTGCCTGTTCATCTTAGTGACGTCATCAGTTGAAAAGATTTTAAGAATGTTAATATCTTGAGAACCGTAAAAGATTTTGACGGAATTTTTCACTGCTAAATTCCTCATTTAGAAAAGTCTATCTAATGAGGTATCAAAACTTTCATTTTGTTGGCATTATAAGGCTTAGACCTCTTAGCAACAAACAGAGTTTTAGAGCGAGCAAACGGGGGATATTAAAACAGGTTGGGGGCATGGATAGGGAAAGGTGCTTGGAATAAAAAAGGGGTCTAAAATAAATGTTCTCCCCAAGCCCCAGAAAGAGAATTTATTTTCTTCTTCTTGCTTATCTCGTATACATTCGTTAAATCTAGAGCGTTTTTGCCACAAAAGAATGAAGTGAACTGTAATATGAACTAAAGTACATACATAGCAGTGGTTTCTTCTGGGATGTCCTTGGGAACAGACACAAGATCTTGACCCTTTACCACTACGTTCATGGTGCTGTTATTGCCGCTAGCATTGATGTAGGAACACGTGCAGCTTTGGGGACAGGCTGGGAGGTTTAAACGATGAAATTTAGAAAGGATTTATTATCATGATGGGAGGTGTTAAAGCTAAGACATGAAACAACGTTTAGCCAGTGAAGAGCGATAGTTCAAGTCGGTGTGCCGAGTTGCTAACAATCTTGCCCATGCCTGTGCTTTTTTTTTTTATGTTTTCCTTTAGTGTTTCCCAAAGCAACCAATATCTATTTTTCCATGCTCTGCTTGGCCCCGTTACTCGCGATATCCAAGACTGCTAGTTGAGCTGTCAAAACTGTTTATAAAATAATTTGGATAGTACCTGCGATTTGATTGGCGGACATCTGTGTTTACGTAGCGCTATGAAGCACGAAAATGACGTCACGACCAATATGGCGAGTCGCGGTAAAATTTGATTTTTGGTAAACTTGTGTTTTTTTATGAAACAAATAAAACATGTTCTCCGTGCCTTCATAGCGTGGTGAAAACCTCGGCAAAGTTTGTGAGAATTCTCGAGCAGGTGAAAATCCTCGACTGCGTCTTGGGTTTTCACTAATCTGCTCTCGAATTCTCCCGAACGATCGCTTTGGTTTTCACCAGGCTATGAAGGCACAGAGAATATGTTTCTTAATTGAAAAACGCAATCTAAAAATAGGAAAAAAGGTCTACATAGTATATTGTTTTTTAAAAATAAAGCACATTTTCCCAAACTTTTGGTAAATACTAAAACAACTATTCTCCTCAGGGTCAGTGCCTAGCGCTAGATATATACTTCGACGCTTCGCGTCTTGCTTTATATCCACTGCTATTTACCTCTCCTTCGGGGGATAGTCGTTGATTGCTATACGGCTAGAAAAGTACGTGCGCTGTGTTTGGTTGCTGAGCGAATATTGACGGTCGTTATGAAATTTTACAGTACGCGTACTCTGGCTAGCTGTTCAGCATAATGACCGATTACTACGAAATTTTTCTAATCTATTTTCTCTTTTGTTATTATACAGATAAAATTTGTCTCGTCGAAGAAAAAGTTTCTCGTGGTTTCGCTTACCTCAGAGGTTTGCGTCATTTCAGCGAGTAAAACCACGTGTCGTGCTGCGCGAGCAAGTGGATGTCGAAAGCTGTTCCCAGTGTTTTTACAGTATTATGTTTTATAAGCGCTGAGTGGTCATATGATAAACAACTTATTAATCGCGTCCACTCAGTTGCCACAAGGAAACCTCAGATTTCGGCCTTGAATTAACGTACATCAAAGCCTCGGTCTGACATTTCCTTTTAGTGACCACACTTTATTACGTGGCAAAGTACCAAATCCTGCACGGCGATTAGCTAAAAACCGGACCAATAACTTCCTCTACTTATATGGGACTGATTTCTCGCTATCGTTTGTTGTCTTTTTGTAACCTAAACTGAAGCAATGTAATAAGTATCTAAATAACCTCATTTGCTGAGTCTGTCCTTATCTTAGTTACCGAGTGCGAGGTAAGTATGTTCAATACTTGCCCTTAGTCTTTCGCACAGACCTTGTCACGCTCGGTCCGAACAAGGAAAGACCTCTGGCAAATATTTCCCCGGACAGACCTCGCACTCGGTTATCAAAATACAGTAATGTATGTAACGCAAAATAGATAGTGTTATTGGTTAACTTATGTCCAGAGAAAAACCCAACAATCACAGTTTGTTGTCTACCGATAAGATGACAAATCCCATCATTAATTACAATTATGGAGATCCCTTACGTCAAGTGCTTAGAATACTTGTACCGTCTTAATTTTGAGGTTGATCGTTTACAACAAAGCAGTAAAAATAACACGCGTATTTTATTGTATTAGAAATAACAAATCATCCATTTACCTTGGCGGCGTCTGCAAACAAGGCTGCTCTCAAAATAACCTGCAGTAAAACGATTCAAACGAATTAAATAATTTTGAAATGATTTTGAAATCATATCTCTTCTTGCCTCCACCCTGTAATTGGTGCAGTTCTATCTTATTTCAATTGGATAACACTTGATTACAAATTGTATATCTCGAAGATTTAACGGAATCGCCTGGCAGCAATATCACCGTCTTTATTCACTTATGGTAACAAAAGTTCTTTATCCCTAAGATCCAAACCCTAGGGCTGTAGGGCGGGGATTTGTATCATGTGTAACACATATTGTATTACTATTGTCTAAACAGTAATATGTGTTTTACGTAACATTATACTACATTACGTAAGTGCTGCATAATCGGAATTTACAATACAAACTTTTTAATGAGGGAAATGTGAACTTCAGTTTAGAAAACTTTAAGTAAAAGTTTGTTGAAGTGATCTTTAACCTTCCAATGTAGCACATAGCTTACTCCTGAGCTTTTTTAGCCAATATAAAAGTTCAATAACTTTAAATCATAGTCGAAAGTTTTTAAGGTGTTGACGTTTTGAGCATTATCCCTTCCTTTTTACAAAAACTGATTTAGTATAAAGCACATCGTCGTGTATTCTGTATGAAGAAAGTACAATTTCAAAGCTACTTTACAAAACTTACAGCAAATAACGATGAATATAATTGGGAGCCGTTTAAAGCAGATGATCTAAGACCCTCAATACCAAAGTCAATTGTAAATCATTGTAAAGCGCCTTTGATCATCTACATGGAAGGGGCGCTACATAAATGCTAAATTTATTATTATTATTATTATTATTATTATCATTATTATTATCATTGTTTATTATTTAGTCTAGAGACTTTAATTAAATCATTTACTAAATAACTTTAGTGTAACACGACGTTTTAACCGTATTATATTTATTGAGCTCAATAGGAAAGGTAATTTGCAAGTTGGCAAATCGCACACGTTGGACCGTGTTTTACAGGATGTGCCGGGCCAGCTATCACGTGACACTTGCGTGGTCAAGGCTGACTCGGCAGAAACCTGAAAAGAAGGCCGTCCGTCTGATAGGTTGAGACGGCATTTTACATTACTATAGGAATTTCGGTAAATGATTTAGTTTACGTCTATTTGCTCAAATAATCTCTCGTAACGAAGAACTCACCCTTTCTTGATGAGTAATAAACCTTGAATCCTTTCCGTACAATCTTATCATTAGTCTTCAAACTAACAAACAGACTGTTCGACGATGACTCGAGGAAAGAAGGGAACTCATTTCCACAGAATCTTCCAAGGAGTTTTGAGCGAACGTTCGATCCATCCCGTACTTCAACATAATCGTTTTGGCACTGGGGATGGTCTTCCAAATAGAGCGATTTGAATTCCAAATGTATAATGTAATCCTTTTTAGCTTGTATTTTCCAGGAACAGTCCAGGTTATTGGAATAATACCCTGGATAAAAAGGCGACTCGATATAGCCTTGTTCACTGCTGAGTTGAAGTTTACAGTCTACAAAAAATATGACGTGTGTTTAGGATGTTTTTCTTAAAGGCAATCGCGGTTATATTCAAGTAATAATTTAACATTTGCTTTAAGAGGGAAGTATTTAATTAAAGCGTTCCAACTTTTATGTATCTCCCTTCCTATTTTACCAAGTATTGCCAAGTCCAGGGCATCAGCTTTACTTTTAAAAGGTCCTTTTATTAAAAAAGTTTTCGTGATCATTTCTCAGAAGTAGAAAAAAGAGGTAGAAGAATCCAAGATAAAAGTAAAAGAAGAGTTTAAAGAATACAAAAAAGATACACTTGCACGAGATAGAATGAGTAACTAGTTGTAAGGTGTAATGAAATAAAATTTAGAATTTGTTACTGGAAACGGTAAAATCGTTAAGAAATACGACGTTTCAATCCAAGGCTTCATCAGGCAATTGGAGATCAACGTGACGGGGCCGAGTCGTGCAAGGCGTTCCTCGCCGATTTCCTTATAGACGTCGTGCGGATCTTCATTTCCTCGTGATGACTGAATTGCCATGTGTTCTAACGATTTCACCATTTCCAGTAACAAATTCAAATCAAAGGAGGTAAATCCCAGCATTTTAGGCTTTTTAAAGCCACTAAAATGGTACATGTAATTGAGAAAGTAATATTATCAGCAACAGAATTGGAAAAGAAATGGGAACGATTGAAATCTTTGTTATTAACTTTTGATAAATTTCAAAGCAGCTACAGGGATCACATTTCTGTGTATTTATTAATTAAAAAGATGACAACAAAACAAAAACCCAAAGTTATTGTCTAAGATTTGTTACTTTACAAATCTGTGAATCATTTTTTCTTTACCATTGTAAATGGACCACTTTGTTTATCTTAGTTTTTGTTAGTTTTTCGATGTTCGTGAAACGTAAACGTTTATTTTCTTATGTTTTGTTTATATTTGTTTTGGAAAAGAATATTTAATTTTGTTTCTTTAAAGGGTAAAATTTATCCTTTAAAAAAATTAAATTTTGTTTCTTTGAATTTCAACTGAATCAGTCGTACTTATAGTTAACATATTTTGTATGGGTTACATACCGGCGTTCTTATCAAGGACCTCCGGATCACAATATCCCTCTGAAAAATAAAATCCACCAATGGCTGCATATCCCAAATAACCTGAAAAACGGGCCTCAATTGAAACCTGAAAAACAAAACAAACTTATTTAGAAACAAACTTAGTAATTCAAGCCTGTTTATTAGCTATGTCGTGCTGACGAGGCCCAAAGAGGCCCAAAACAGCTGTCTACGGCTGCCAGGTTTCTACTGCTTTTAGGGTTCAGTACAGGCTTATTTCCTTCGTACTTGTGAGGTCTCAGTGCCGATTTACTGGCTGTTCTTATATCATTAGTACGCATGCGCAATAGTACTGGTTATTCAATATCCAGGGCCCGGTTCTTCAAAACCCCGATTAACTTAACCCAGGGTTAACTCTTAACAAAACCTATTGGTTGTCATGGTATTTAACCCTGGGTTAGCACTAATCGGGTTTTGAGGAACTTGGCCCAGTTCAGTTTAGTTCAAAAGGCTCTATTTTCTTGAGCCTTCTTTACAGGTCTTTTTTAACAACAAAAACAAAAACTTAAGGAGAAAGGCAAATTAACAAGTTGCTTACCGGTTTAAGGCAGTTTGTTTTCGATTGCATTAAAAGCTAAACCCTTTCGTGAGCCAAATGACCCATTAGGCCGGCATTTATCCACGTTTTTCGCAGTGTTAAGCGGATGAGAGTTGTTGACTTCCCCTGGACAATACACTAACCCATCGCAGGCAAACCTCCAGCAGGAGCTGGTACTCATCTATACGTTATATAATATGTTTTACGTGGATGTTTTTGACGATACTTTGTAATTGTCTTTGAAAAACAGGGAATCATTTAATCAAGTTCCTAATCTTCGACCTGTTTTACATGATTGTCCTTGACATTACTTTATGATTATCTTGAAAAAACAAGGAATCATCCAATCAAGTTCCTAATCTTCGGCCTGGTCGACGTGGATGTCCTCGAGAGTACTATGCAATTATCTTTGAGAAACAGGGAATCATTCGATCAAGTTCCTAATTTTGGACTTGTTTTACATGAATGCCCTGAGAATCATTTAATCAGTTCCTAATCTCGGACTTGTTTTACGTGGATGTCCTTGAGAGTACTTCATCTATGAAAAACAGGGATCATTCGATCAAGTTCCTAATCTTGGACCTGTTTTACATGACTGCCCTGGGAATCATTCAATCAAGCTCCCAATCTTGGACCTATTTTACGTAGACGTTCTTGACATTACAAGGGAGTTTGCTTGTTTAATCAAGAAATCATTCAGCCGAGTGTTGAACCTCTTCAGCATTGGCGTCCCCACCAGGACCATGTTGGGCCGATTAGGACCCACCATGACCATGTTGGATCGATTAGGACCCACCAGGACCATGTTGGGTCAATTAGGACCCACCAGGATCATGTTGAGTCAATTAGGACCCACCAGGACCATGTTGGGTCAATTAGGACCCAACCAGGACCATATTGGGTCCATAAGGACCCACCAGGACCATGCTGGGTCGACTAGGACCCACCAGGACCATGTTGGGCCAATTAGAACCCAACCAAGACCATGTTGGGTCAATTAGGACCCACCAGGACCACTTTGGGTCGATTAGGACCCACCAGGACCATGTTGGGCCAATTAGGACCCAACCAGGACCATGTTGGGTCAATTAGGACCCAACCAGGACCATGTTGTGCCAATTAGGACCCAACCAGGACCATTTTGGGTCCATTAGGATCCACCAGGACCATGTTGGATCAATTAGGACCCACTAGGACCATGTTGGGTCGATTAGGATCCACCAGGACCATGTTGGGTCGATTAGGACCCACCAGGACCATGTTGGGTCAATTAGGACCCACCAGGATCATGTTGGGTCGATTAAGACCCATGTCGGGTCAATTAGGACCAACTAGGACCATGTTGGGTCGATTATGACCAACTAGGACCATGTTGGGCCAAAGGCCGATTAGCATTTAACCACGGCTAAATTTTTAACTTATGTTCTAGTTGGTGTCCCTGGAGTAGAAATTTTGAGCCATGAACACACATTAGATATCTGAAACAACAAGGACGTCAACGTCGACGACGACGGCAGGGGACAATTGTGAAAACAATAGCTGCACGTTGGAATGCACCTTTTTGGTCACTTGCACGCCGTCGTCTTGAAAATTACAACGTGAAAATATCAGCTTTGAAGTTTTAACCACTACGAGAAGAACCTACAGAAAATTTTGTCAATCTTCGTTTATCTCTTAGAACAGCATTTTCATCTTTTTCTGTTCACAAAGCATTGCTCAGACAAAAGAGAAAGCAAACTATATATAGCCATGCGTTATTAAAATTGCAAGGAAGAAGTTGACTTCTTGTAAGCCGTCATCGTCGATGTTTTGTTTCTTGTTGCTTATATAAGGTTCCTATTTACGTAGGTGGCAGGAGAAGGTTTATATATCTTGCGAAGGATTTCTACCTGATGCTGGTCCAGAGTTGCTATGGACACCTGTCCATACCTCCACCAAAACGCCTTCCCTTCGACAGCCTTCCATATTTCCCTTTTTGGGTTCTTTCCAAGCTGGTGATAAACTTTAAGTGATGTTTCACCGGCACCTTTCACCATGTATCTGAACTTCAAGCATGCGCCATACCCAGCCGCTGATCGGTTATACCACTGGCTCGTTAACCATGCAAAAGCGTTAGAGTTTGGAGAGCTAGCTTTTGCAATATAATGGTGGGCTAAGGGACAAATGAGTTTATAACAATACTAAGTAACATTCAGTAACGTTAAGTAACGCTATATTTTCAAATTTTGTACGAAACGTCTATGAAAGATGGTCTAGACATGAACTCAAAGAAAGCACTGTTTGTTTGTAAGGCCATTCTTAAACTACTGTTATGCATTTTGTAATATTGATAATAATGGTAGTTTAAATACATATCGCAGTCAATGTCGACCAAAAGCTGTTTACTTAGCATCATCTGCATATTGATTTTGAACAAAGAACTCATTGTTATCTTCCACGGCACAAAGACGTTAAGCCGTTTGATCCCAGTTTTCTCATAAACTGCAAGTACATTGGTCGATATTTTAGCCAATTGTAACTGAGGTTTGTAGGTAAAACGCGGTTTCACAGCAATTTTAGGGCCTTCATTTCTTTTTTTTTTGGGGGGGGGGTCGCTTGTTCGAGGGAGCACTTGTTTGATTTTTGGTCCATTTTAGGGGGCATGCACTTATTCGATGGGGGCGCTAAATCGAAAAATACGGTACCTTTATGAAAAATTGTTTCGTTAGTATCAAGTCAAGTTGAAATGCAACACTTAGGGAATCACAATCGCTAGTGAATTTGTGTTTTGATAATGTTGCTAACTGCATTTGAGTAGTTGTTTAATTACAGATTGTTGAAACCAAATACTGTAACTTTGTTGGTAAATTACAATAGGGATTCCCTTTTCAGTAACCCTTTATTATAACAAACCTCAGCCAAGAAGGGTGCGCATTTTGTATAACAAAAACAAAAACAAACTTAAGTTAACAAGAAATTGTGTTACTGCAACTATGACACATGGTAATATGATAACGATGATGACTTCCAGATCAAAATTGGAATAAGTCTTCTTCCAATAAAGATGAAAAATGGTAATTGCAAAGATAATTGGTAAAAAAAAACATGTTGATTTCTATAGCAACGGTGATGGCAATATTGATGACGAGGGTTGGGGTAATTGCAATTATGATAACATTTGCAACGATGATACATTTCTCGAGACATCAGACCGGCTCTTTTCTCCGGTTTCCCTAATGTTAAGCGGATGAGAGTCTTTGACTCCCCCTGGAAAGGACGCTAAATCCTTCCTAGGTTAGCCCCGAGCAGAAGCTGGTACTCATTTATACAGCTGGGTCGACTGCAACAAGTCGGGTTTAGTGTCTTGTTCAAAGACACATTACAGTGGTCTGACGGTGGCTTGAACCCCCGACCCAAGGATTACAAGTCGAAAACGCTAACGGCTCGGCGACTGCGCGGCTGACATCATGAGTAGACCATCTTTCAAAATATATTCAACGTAGTAAGTCATTGTTTCTTACTCCCGCTATCCTTGCAAGTTTGAGGTCTTAACGTTCTTATATTGCCAACCGCAGAGTTTCGTGGTTGAACATCCGCCCAGCTCCTTACATTTCCAGCCTCGTTTCCACAGCCACAGGCCATACTACTCAGTTCGCACTCATGTAAAACACGGCTCCATACGTTTAAGCCGCTTAATTTACCACGGTAAAATGACCCTCCATCCGAGCTGTTGAAACCCGCTTTCATTGTTCCGTTTACTGAAAATTTGATGGAACCATTATTGAATAAATGCTTGTTTGTTATCAGGCTCTTTTAACAGGGAGGTGGATGTGAACGGGTAAAGGGTAGGGGGGGGGGGGGGGGAAGGAAAG
>JAOBRD020365157.1:0-20252 GCA_027575215.2 Hydrozoanthus sils
CCCCCCCCCCCCCCCCCCCCCCCCCCCCCCCCCCCCCCCCCCCCCCCCCCCCCCCCCCCCCAGAGGAACACTAACTAAATAGTGAAACCAACCAAGTAGATTGCCAGGTCTTGATGCATGTAACTTGCCTAACTGTATGAATAACATATCATTAGTTGCTAGTAAGTGTAAGCTCTTGTGTCCACTAAGATGTGCTGGTATTATTTTATTGACAAAGTGGCATTGCTATCACAAAATAGTGCAAACGAACTAGCATACTATCACAAATGCTGCAATCTGATTGGCTTACCTACTTACTGTCTTTTGAGCAAATAAGACAGCATGTAGCAAAACTGTAGGGGTTTTTAAACTAAAACAACGGTTGATTTTTTAAACACTCTTTTTTTATTGGTTTAAATTTGAAAGTAATATACATGTTGGTTTGTAGTAAAACAGTAATTAGACTACAGGGCCCAGTTGTACAAAGGCTGGATAAGCGCTTTTAATTTCAGAAGTAAAACTATAATGAAAATTGTTTGACACCTTTTTACCCATTACTTTAGGAGTCTTCCACTCACTAAAACAACCAGGGATAGAGAAATCAGCAAAGAGTCAAACAATCTTTGATTTATTAGTGGCGACAATCAGCTTATATCCAGGGGATAGCTTATCCAGGCTTCATACAACTGGACCCTGGTTGTTGTCTTCTATGAAACTTATACAGTTGTATCTTTCCTTGTGACCACTCTAAAAAGTGACCAGCTCTTGTGATGACCACTGTAGCCAAATCCTGTTTGAATTGTCACTCAAACTCTGTAATTAAATGCTCTTGTAAGCAACCACTCCCGTAAGTGACCATGACTACTTTTGGGAAATACCAACTGGTCTTTTCGTTTGTTTTAAAGCTCTTGCAAGCGATCGCTCAAAGAGTCTTAATAAGAAAACTAATAAGAAGTTTTTAATCTCTGTTGATGTTTAAACTATACCCTCGCAAACCCCTTCTATGACAGACAAAAACTAAAATTAATATTAAAAATACTATACTATACAAGACTATTGATAACTCATTTACATAGCCAAACTTTTATGCTAAAGCTCTCATAAGCGACCAGCCTCTATTGTTTTAGGGTGTGGTCGCTTACAAGAGCCCCATTCTTGTAAGCGACCATCTCTAGTTATGACCACTTTTTTGAATTCACAAGCTGATTGTTTACGAGCTCACTTCAACTGTAGTCAACTTGTTGCTTTGGCTATTGACTCATACAAAACTCACATCCCTTGGTCTAATTGTTAAATAGATTTCTCTACCAACTAAAAGACAATTAAATACAACACCTAATATTAAAAGAAACGAAATAGGACTTCTAATATTTACTTACTGTATAAGCCACAAGAATACTAGAGTTTTGACTGCATGAGAATTCAAACTGTCTCGATATTATATACAAATTGGAATTCTCATTACTATTCATTTAATTATAGACTTGACTGTTCTGTTCTGTGTGACTGTTTACTTACAAGTCTAAACAAAACAATTTTACCATGTTATTAATTTTTATTCTTTCGTTTTCATTTTCTCTTGGTTGTTTTGTTTAGAATCTCGACTTGCAAAGCTGAAAGGAAAAGGCTCAGAAACTTCTTCAAAAGACCTAATTAAAGCTTTAGAACAAGCCAGAATAGATCACACAGAAAGACTTGTCAAATCAAGTGATGGATATCAAGCCTTTATTGTTAGTGATGATGGCTCAAGCCTTCAAGGCAGTTCCCCCTTAAAGACAGTGCGACAGTTTGTCAACCCTTGTCAGCCTCTCTCCAAAGAGGAAACTGAGTGTCTGGTTGGTGCAGAATAGGAAGGCACAGTAATCCATGGCAAAGCTGTTCTTGACTCACTGTGTGTTTGAGGAAGAAAATAAGAATTTTCCAGGCCAAGCAAGCACACCCCGAAACAGGACAAATTCTATAGTTTGCTTCCTGGCAAAGCTTGTCTTGACTGATGGTCTGGTTGAAGCAAAAAACTAAACACAGCAGGCACTCCCTAAAACAGGACTTATTCTATGATTTAATCTTTGTCAAAGTAATCTTGACTGACAGTCTAGAATTTAAGCAGAACAATATTGCCAAGACAAAGCAAGCATTAGGGCCCAGTTGTTAATTCAAAAGCCGATTAGCACTACCATTCCAGGGTTAGAATTTTAACGTACGTTCTTGTTTCCAACTTTACAGAGATTGATCACAGGCTTACCACCCTATGTGTGTGTTTGCGTGCAGACGAGCTCTTCTTTCTCTCTCACATTACCTCGCTTTCCTGCAGCCCGATCCTCAAAATGCCAAAAAAACCTTCTTAAAACCGCCATAAATACCAACTAATTTATCCAGCTCTGAATATGGACACACCACAGAGCAATGATCGTTTACTGTGACCTTAGTTTAAGAGCATATGTATTATACGGGAAAAGATTATGAAGACAAATTCAGTGCGAGTTACTAACAAACCGCAAGAGAGCTCACCTGAACGTAGAAACACACTTCGTGTGGTAAGCCTGTGGATTGATTTGAGCTGTAGTTTTGGAATTTGGAAGTTTTTTTTCTTCTTTTCTATTCAGTATTTTATAAGAATCATAAACCTTTAGTTAGAAAAAATATATTGTTTGAATTTTGGCTTAACCCAGTTCTTTTTTTGGTGAGAAATTTCCAGGGCGCGTTTCCGGTACTTTAGGTGCTGCGTCTGTAGCGTAGGGGTTGGCGCAGTGGTGAGATATCAGCCTCCCAATCCTGAGATCCCCGGATCGATCCCTGGGCAGGTCGAGGGTTGAATTTTTGTGTGATCATTTTTCCCGTTAAAGGCCAGTCAGCTGGTCGGTAAAATGAGTACCACATTACATGGACCGCTTTGAAGCGGCTTCCAGAGGCGCCTATATTAGTATATAGGATTCCGGTCCGCTGGGGGTAATCTCTTCACTGTAAAGCGCCTTTGAGCATGGAAACGTCGATGTATAAATGCACCATTTTTGCTTTACTTTGTAGAATGCCACGCTTGTTTGCTTTCACGAACTGTATGTTTAAGTATGTACTTGGAGGCAGAAATCTTGGCCTTCTGAAAAGGTTTTCCCAAGTTTTTTTTTGTTGGATAAAAAATGATCATGCTTAAATCATCAAATGCTTGAGGTTTATGTAGAATGTGGGAGATCAAGCGAATATGCGTAAATCTCCCGCAAAATGCGGAGGAGTGGACATTTCTGCGTCTGAATCGTAACTACAAAGTATAATATAGTCTCGGTATGTCAAAATTGTTGGCCCTCGAAGAGAACTATGATCACGTTTCTGAACTGCATCGTTTTCGAACTAATCGTCGAGTTCGTAAAATGCAGTATAAATTGCAATTTATGTCAATACAGATAAATAGGATAGTTTTATTTTAACTTTCATGGTTATAAGCAGAATGAACGGCCAAATTTCTACAGAACAAAGCGTGAAAGTGAGTAAATGTACTGAACAGGTTAACCGCATATCGCATGTATTCGTGTGATGGGAAAATAATAAGTTTTAATAAAGTTTTCTTCTTGCGTGTTGGTAAAATGTCGGCCGACAGTTGGTTGAACCATGGTTAAGTCTCGCTCGGTCAATTGTGGTTTAGGTAAAGTTATGCTTACAACTACCTGATATTGCGACATTCTAAAAATCATTTTAATATTGAGCACCAGGGCCAATTGTTAATTCAAAGGCCGATTAGCACTAACCCGGGGTTAAATATTTATCCCTACGTTCTTGTTTCCAACCTTACAGAGACTGATTTGAGGTGTAATTGACAAATTTTCCGCCAAAATATAAACAGCATTTTGTACGAACCGTTAACCTTTGCATAGAAAAATATAAATGATATGAAATGTTTGACTAATATATGTGTAGTGGGCAACCTTAACGAATTATGAAATAAAAATATAAATGTTGCCTGAATTTGGCTTAGGGTTAAAGTTAATCAGCCTTTGAACAATCCAGCTCTGGAATTAAAAAAAGTACAATAACAACAGTGATAGGCTTGTTAAACAGGCAATCGTTTTTGTTAGTTAGTTTTGTTATTTTAAGCTCGTTAAGACTAACCAATTCGTTACCATCCCCTTAACTGGCTTAAGGGATTTTGTTAGTATTGATTGCTAGCTTCAAAGTCCACTAATAATATTTCGTATATTACCATAAAGGTATATTGAAAAAGAACAGCGCCCACACACTTGAATCCATGGAAAAACAAACATTTTAGAACGAAGTAGTAAAAGGAAAATTGTGAAATTGCTAATGGGTTCTGGAGATGCGACCTTAATTTTTTTTTCTCGCGGTTAATACCTTGATTACACAAGTTACATGGCGCTTTTAATACTTGTGTAGATACCAGTAACAAATTTGGCTTGCTACCTTGCTTTTGAATGAAAACAAAAAAAACCCCCGCTTTTAGCCTTCTTTGTGCTTAAGCTTATTAGATGACTTCAAAAGGGGCTACTTAATGTTTTTCTTTCTTAATGAACAGAATACTAGGTGTTAAGTACTAACGAACTTATAACCACTTTGAACGAGTTATAAATTCGAGTACAAATATGATATACTCTTCCTTTGCCTAAAGTTCTAAGGAAATAGTGCATAACTTCCAACTTAAGTTTTGCAGCTTTTTAAGCTGTTTTTTCTTCAGATTTTTGTTCTTTATTTCAAGTGTTAGCTTCATATATAAAATTAAAACATGGAGGTTTGTTTGAGTTCTATACTGTGAGCTGAAAACGGTAAGTTAACTTTTAGAAATTTTTTATTAAGGACATGTGGATAGAAACTTTGACTTTAAAGCTTGGCGTAACGAAAAAATTATGCAAAGCAAGGAAATTAACTCAACTTGAAGTGCACGAGGAAATAATCTTGATGTAATGAAAAATATTGGCTCTCCGAGAGTGTACCATATTGCGACCAATTGTGACCAATATTGATCGTGCGTTGTTGCCAAGACGGAAATTTTTGACTTTTAAGCCTGGAATTATGAGAAAAGAATACAAAGAAAAGCAATTAATTACTTATTTTGAAGTGCGAGAGGAATTCACCTTGACATCATATAGAACTTGTTGGCCCTCCGATAATCTATCATTTTGCGATCCATTCTGACCAATACTGCAAGATCATACGTTGTCACCATAACAAAAACTTTGACTTTGAAGCTTGGAGTAATGAGAAAATATTACAATGAAAAGCAATTAACTAATTTTGAAGTGCGAGGAGATATTCGTCCGCTTGAAGTAATAGAAAATTTTGGACCTTTAAGAGTGTATCATTTTGCGAATCATTCTAACCAGATACTGATCCTGTGTTGTCACTTTCGAACTGCATGGTAGACTTAAAAGGTAAAGTAAATTTTTGAAAATCTTACTTGAGTATATAAAATGATTTTATGGTTTTTTCTCTTCTTAATGATCAGGAATAGAAAGAGTACAGGGCTACGTTTGCATGTATTATGCAAATTACTTAACACATAGGAGACAAATATCAGTTAGAGGCATTAGTCACTAGATCAAAGCAATTCGAGAAGCTGATGATTCTCCGGATAAAGACATAAGTTCAGTGTAAGTTGCTTTTGAGTATGTAAACGATTATGATCACTGGTATTAGGCTGTTCTCGTGTTTAATAGAATATAGCACTACACTACGCTTGCACTACTGACAGAAGTGCGTTGGAAGTTGGAAGTTAGTAGGAAGTTCGTAGTATAACAAGTTGCCCAATTTGATTGAACAGTTCATCATTTTCACTGTATCAGATTTGCTCAACTGCTTAAGGAGAAGACGTTATACAAAAACATATTGCTGCAAGTTGATGAGCTAATTTAGGCTCTGTCCACACGTATCCAGATATTTTCGAAAACGGAGTTATTTTTTCTCCCCGCCCCTTGAAAAAATCCGCTTCCACACGGACCGTATTAAAATTGTGCTTGCACGTCCACACGTATACGCAAAAACAATTTGATACGCTCTTTTACTGTAATTAAGGCCGTTGGAATGCGAAAGTCTTCCCAAATGACAAGTAAATTGAAAGGAGAAGAAAAGGCGGAATCTTTTGCGTGGTCAGACGGTGCTTTGATTTTGAAAGTTGCTCACGAATAAAAAGTCCCTGGTGTTAGCGAACACACAGACTAAAGGTGAGACACGCCAAGCCAAGTATTTTGATATTAAATTTGTAAGTTACTTCGTGAGAAATACGCATCGCCCGTAGATGCAGGAGAACTCGGCAAAGGTTATCCACACAGCAAAGAAGAAATCGCAAAGGGTGTTGTAACTTTGACGTCATTGTATTCAAAAACCTTTGTTCTCGACCGTCCACACGAATACGAAAACCTCGTCTTTGAAAATCTACAGTCTGCTGGAGAGCGCATTCAAAAACCTCCGTATCTGTGGCCGAAAACGCCGTTTACAAGTGGACGGTAGGCGGCAAACGGAGAAAAAATCTTCGTTTTCGGAAATAACTCAAATACGGGTGGAACGGTCCTTAAATACCTCAATGCTCTGAATAATTTATTGAGCATTGTTCTGTAACAAACTTCTTGTTAGAATTCGCATGTACTCATTTATTTTGGTTTTAACATCAATACTCATTTTATTGTGTACTCATGAGAATATGAAGGGAAGATGTATATTGCGTTTAAGTCTTAACTGGCTTAAATTGGCCACCTTCAGTTATATAACTCACGCGCAAGAGCTGACGGAAGAAATGTCAAGTGGACATTAGAAAATTCTACTAACCGTAGTGACTGTTTATCAGTTGCCGTGGCGCCGGTGGATTGACTTAGGGTGGTTTGAACGCAGATATAACTTCCCCTGAACAAAGTTAGTGTGATAGGTTATACTGATAGGAATATGGAAAAAATATATAACAAGGTTTCATCTAGATTGTTATATAGCTAGACCTTCACTCAACAAAATGACCACTGTAATTGTTTGATTCTTGGTCACTTGTTCCTGATCAAATTCAAATGTATCCCGACCGGGATACAAATGCGAAGTTGTTGCCCGCACACCGAATACATCACAGAGAAAAGTCTAAAAAATGGAAAAGTCGTACGTTTAAATATATAACAAAGCATTGGGATTTTCGGGAAAACAAAAGCGACTATTGTAGTTTCGATAAAAATTCATTATACGTATCATAACTTGAAAAACCACGAATTTCGTGTTTTTCGAGTTGTACCTGCAAATAATAAAAAGGTTTCTGCGAAGACGTGATTTGTAAATGGAGGCGATCGGACCTTGGCCAACTCAGTCGGATCTGTACAGCTCAAAGTTTACATTTTTCGGCTCAAAAAAGAACCGCTGAATATTCATTTTGTATGGCCATGTAAAGCGTTGTACGTTTTGGACTTGTTTTTCGAAACCTGATTAGGAGAAATTCTCATAACACAACAAACAGTTTAACAAAAGCCTACCTAGTAAAGGCCATGATGTGTTTTGAAAATTGCAATTAAAATTCCGATTTAAGAAAACACAAAATGCCCAAAACATGCTTTCCACACTTTCTGCATGCTAGAAAATGCAAAATAGCTTTTTTAGGTTTTCTAATTGTGCACTCATAAATGGATCATGGTCAACAATCGATTAAGTTTAGGAAAAGGGCAAACTTACTAACTCACTCAGCTGTAAGCTATTTTAACCGAGAGGTTTAAAGTTGAGTTTACATATAAAAAAAAATTTTTGGTAGCTACAGCACTAGAGTCACTAGGCCAATCGACTGCTGACACGTCATGAACAGTTAATCGAATTCTTTATACATCACGAATTTTTAGCCCAAGCTCACTTTTTGGAGTTTTGAGCCTACGAGAATATTGGATTTCGCCACGAAGCTGGTGTTCTAGTCGTTTAAAGAAAAAGAGGCTGGATTTAAATCCTTTTTACAAGCTTAAATTGTGCCCGTTGCAAACAAAACGCATACTTTATTGTTTTTGCGCCTTTAAGTAACCATTAACAAGCAGGGGCACGACCCAATTATCGTAAACTATGCTTTAGCACTTATGTTCATCCAGAAGGTAGCTCACAAAATCTAAGCCTTTTTTCATAAGTTTGCCAACATTTCGTTATTGACCCGTCGATTTTAGCAGTATTGCAGAAACCATCGTTTGGCTAGAACACGTTCTTTGGGTTAGATTGCATTCATTATGTGCAACTTTCGATACCTTTTTTACGAGAAAATTAAGGCAGGCTTCATTCGAAGCTCTGAAAAAAATAAAACAGCTTTTGCGTGTGACAAAGACCAAGAGTGGCGCAAGCAACGAGATTTGAAAGAGATAAGCAGAACAAGTTCAGGGATTGATTTACATTAGAAAGAAAGTAATTTCCTATCATAGACTTTTAATTCGATGAAATGCAGTTTCTGTTAACTTAGATGGAAATATTTTTTCAATTTTGAAATGAAGCAAGCTTGCGCTTTGTTTCTCTCTCATAAGATACTATGTTAATCTGTATAGTTCAAGGCTCGATGTTTTCTTCATGGTTACGTTTGTGAACTTTTATTTTTTCTTTTCCTAACTAGTATAACATATTTGCAAACGCAACAAATTTATTTCGAATAATGCCCGTTTACCAAATATATTTGTCTTGTGTTTGCAAATATATTGTATTCGTTTGGAAAAGAAAAAATACAAGTTCAAAAACGTAACCATGAAGAAAACATCGATAAGATAAGATAGAAAACAAGAAATTTTTCACGAATTACTAATTTTCGTACAGAAAAAAAGTCTACGAATTGATGTTGAAATATGATAAACTTGTAACCTGGTCTACGGATTACAGGTATAATATAAATATATCATATTTTAACATATCTCACACTGATTGCTCGACTTTTATATCTACAAATTAAGCTTTCCAGTAAAATAATGAATAAATATCTTCTGAAAGTGGTCTGGCCTGTACTTTATTTTTAAAAGTGCGGACGACAGTAAGGCAAAAATTGACACATAAAAGACCACGAAATATTTCTGTAGCAACCAATTTAAGTTTTCTAATAATTGAGGCATAGAGCACCTCCGGTTCTGATACCGAATAAACGCAAGACCAACAACCAATCAGATTACAGTGAAATTATAAACACATGGAAGCATACTGTTATCGGTGTAATCAAGGACCTATCCTGTCATTTTACTTTCCGCTGAGCCAATTTTGCTTTTACCTGCGTTTGTTTTCTATCTGTTACCAACACCACAACCCCACAAATGTGATCTCGATTACGTTTTTTGTTCGTCTAACCCCGTGGAAAGGTGAGTTTTTTCTAATTGGAATTTTCTTAACACTTCGGTGAGATCGATTAGTGAATTTTTCACCTGTTATTAACTTTTTTACGAGTGGTATTCAGAGAAGAAGAAAAAACGAATACATACAAACTGCATGTATTTCTCGGTTCTGTTATTGGAAAGTTCAATCTTTTGTTTTTGGTAGAGATCCTCCCGCAGCAATACCATAAAGCTATAAGATTGAATCATCTGAATGAATTATATGTGAAAGAGCTACTGAAGAGAAATCTTTAAACTAGTTTAAAACATCTTGTAACCGGTTTTAAAAATAAATTTTGCGGAGAATTTACGAAAACAAAATGTCTATTTTAGCGCCAAAGCTGCAAACAATTTTTAAGCTCATTAGTAATTAAGCGTGATGTCTCATGGTTTGGAAACTAGGAGATTAATCTCCCTTTTCCCGGTCAAACTCATAATGGCGAAGTTTGCATGGCCGATGGCCCAGTGTTTGAGCAAGAAGACTCACTAGTGCGCTGTAGTCGCTAGTATAGAGCAGTTTGAGGTCCTTTTAAACCAATTGCCGTCGTACGTTCTGAAATTTGTTCACACTGAACGCACTTTTTTAAAAGTTTATTTCATCGACTTAAAACGGTCAGGTAAGCATTTTTGTTCATTTACAGTTCAATAGAAGTTTTTGAAAAGCCCTTAGAGCTATAAAAGAACCAATGACAAAATGGCTTGATTAGCACTTTAAGAAAGCGTACTGTGTATTTTGTAACCTTGAATATTCTTCGTACCAAAAATTTTCACGTCTATTTTTTATTTAAAGTTCAAATTTTATAGCAAAAGTACAAAAAGGTGCGAATTTTAAGTTACGGGAGAAAAGTTTTAATTTATGTTTAAGGAACTTTGTTTCAACTGCGCTTCAGGCTCAAGATAGCCTAAAACTTCCTGTTTATATGAAATAACAATTTGAACGTTGAAATAAAGTTAGTCCCTTTGATTGCAAGAGGTCTTTCTTAATTTCTTTTTAAATAAAAAGGCGATTTTGCATATAGATTGCGTATTCCAGATACGGTGGATTAACAACAAACTTAATTTAAATAAAACACTTGAAAAAACCAGATGTCTAGTAGGATAAAACTTATCAGTTTTCAGTCGTTTTTAAGCCTTCTCGGTTAAGAAAAAAAATTATTTTGAGTCTTTCGAAACAGTCATTGCGCAAATTGTTTCTTAAAAAAGAATCCAAGGTTTAGTTCTTCTTTAATTGGATTGTCAGCTGTGCCAAACAGAATGGAATAACTTAGGAAATTTTTTCACAAATTTAATTTATTATTTGCTCAGGTTCCTCATTGTGTCCACTGTGACACAATACTGAATCGCTTACATGCATCATTCGCTTTCCTTGTTTGATTTTTGGTCTTTCTCAGGAATAGCCAATTTTTAGTAGGCTAGATTTTTTGATAACATTTGGATGAATGAATGAATTGTATAAACCGTGATAAAAGTATCCAATGCGAAGAAAATATGATAAATGTTCTGCAATTCTTTTTCTTTTTATTCGACTATCATACCTTCTAACCAAAGGACTGTTTCAAAATATAAGTAAGTTTAATGCATAACAGCGATACAATCACTTTAAATTAAACATAACATTGGAACTTAGCTAGTACGCAATAGTCAGCAATACATAAAAAATTTCATTCAGCCTAGATGAAAAGCCAAGCCGAAGAAAACTGAAACAGCTTTAATCAAAACCGAAAAAAGCTTCAAGCGGCACACTTAACAACGGACTTGTTATTAATCATATTCACTAAGAAGGAGTGAATAAATTGTTGTTTATGGCTCAACGTCTTGTGAACATAAATGCATAGGCAGAATCAATCAAAAAAGAAAGAAAGGAAAGAAAACGCCGGAACAATTGTTTTTAAAGTACCAATGAAACTAGATCGATCACGAAACGGTGTTATTCAAAAGTGCAAATCAAACAGGTGCTGCGGTAGTAGACTTCAATAAACTCCTAAAAGCTTCAGTTTCAGTTTCTTTATTTCCCAAGGAAAATATCTACACCAAGTTTTTACTTTAATTGCTAAACTAATTTTCCAAGGCGAGGAAGATCATTAGAAACACCGAGAGGCTTATTGGGTTGATCTCCCTCAAACTAAAATTTAAGTATGAATTAAGATAAAAGCAAAGCGGACGCAAATAGACACAGACACACCTAAGGCCATCAGAAATTAAGATTGACTGAATTTATACCGGAAATATTTAGATATAGGAAAAGGTTTATTGATAAGGAAGGTTTTTAAGTTTAATTTAAATATGGTAAAAGTATAAGAGTTTTGTAAACTTTTGCTGAGAGAATTGAAAAATTTTGGTCCTTGAATTCTTATCGAAAATCTCCTTATATTGGTGTTAGAAGGAAATATGTTAAACTTATAAGAACTTCTGGTATTATAAGTATTAATTTGATTTGTCAAAGAAAACATGTTATTGAATGCAATAGGGAGAAGGTTAGCTTTGTATAGGTACATGAACTTGCCAATTTGAAATAAATAGATATTAGGAAACTTCAATACTTGTAATTTTCTGAAGAGGGGATCCGTGTGAGCATAAAATGACTGCTTTGAAATAATTCTTATTATTCGTTTCTGAAGAATCATAATAGGATTCAGATTTGTTGGGTAGGTTGATGCCCACACAGAAGCACAATAGAAAAGATACGGGTAAACTTAACTATAATAGAGAGTACGTAGAGATGACATTGGAAGGCCAAAGCTTGCTTTGTAGATTATTCCTATGGATTTCGATATTTTTCTAGAAATGTTTGTGATATGTAGTTTCCCGGCCCAATTAAGACTTTGAAGCTTGCGGATGGATATCCAATACTGTCCGATATAACATAACAAGAGAGTTATTTATTTCTGATCTCTTCATTTTTGTAGGATTGTAATGCTCCCAAGAACCTCTGGGTAAAAGAACCCCGGCCCAATTAAGACTTTGAAGTACTCACCCTTTTTCCTGGAACTTCAGATACTGATTTTTTGGATCGCAACACATTAAACTACGCTCAAAGATATACAACGACGTAAAGACAAAAAAAACATTGTGAATAGCTAGGAACCAACAGACTGACTTGTTTTGTTTAGTAATTAATCGGCGGTTGCCTTGGATGCTTCGTAATATAAAAATCGAGAGCTAGCTCAACCCTGGTTCAGTTACTTCTAGATCTAGTGACGAGTTCTTCTTACATTCTTTCTAGAATTGTGCCATTTAGGAGGCAACCAAAATTACAGGAAACTAAATAAATCCTAAAGGAGGATTAACAGCAAGCAACAAAACACAGAAAGAGGAGAACAAGAAGAAGAAGAGGAAGAAAGAAGTTGGAGAAGAAAAAGAAAGAGAAAATATAACAAGAAAGGGAACGAAAAACCAAACAGTATGGAAAATCCGCTAAATGTTTCCATCAACAGAGGGCCAACACTTACGGAAGTTATCTGCCCGGGACTCCCAGCAAAAAACGTCATACTTGTTGCTGCACTGTTGATCGGTACAGTAAGCAACGTCTACTTAATGGCGCTGATCGTAAACCATCGCAAAAGGAAATGGACCCCAGACAAAATCCTCATTATTAATTTAGGAATTGTCAATTTACTGGGCTGTCTCTCGAGCATACCTCTTCATATGGTGTTTATCAACACAAATATCAGTGAATGGTCAAGTGCGGTGTGTTTGGCACGCTTTTACACATTATTCACCTATTTTGCTGTAAATGTTATGACGATGGCTGTTATTAGTGTTGATCGTTACGATGCAATTTGTTGCTTTCCACACCGTAAGATGACTCCGCTGAAGGCGGTTTTAGCCTTAACTTTCGTATGGGTCTTTGCTTTGTGTTCGATTGCTGCAGGCGGAAGTGCCTTTTTGATCGTTCATCTGGAAACTAAAAACATGTGTACTTACTACGGCAAGGTGATTCCAGCATCAGAAAGGATAGCGAGGGGCATTATGATTGCAGTAGTGGCAACGTGGATTTTCCCATCACTGGGAATAATGGCAAACCGTTTTCTCAGTATCAGGAAATTTCTGAAAGAGCATTCTAAGCGTATAGAGAAGGTTCTTGGCAAAAGAAGAGCCATGCGTGAAATCAACCTAACAAAAACCTGTATTGTTTTTGGCTCAACTTATCTAGTTCTTTGGTGTAGTTTTGCAATTTGTATTATTATTAGAAACCAGCTGACGTCTCTGACAGCACATTGTGCGTATCTCTGGGCTTATACATTAGCTTATCTCAGTTTTAGTGCAGTATCTGTTGAGTACATCGTCATGGATAAACGGTTTTGCAAATCAAGACAAACACGCCCACATAATCTGGAGCTGACTAGTTGCAGAAATAACTCTGCAAGCATGAGGGATTCTCATAATCATAATTCCGCCTGGTAAACAGTTTAACTCTGGAGACGATCTTAAAGCTCGAAAACGTTTAGTTTTAAAAACATATATACCAACTTTACCTATAAGTACATAAGGGATTTGTGACCAGCATCAAAAGTTTCCAAAGCAAACGCTCTTATCGTTTGTTATGTCCCTTTTTTCCTGTGCTTATCTCCTGTTCAAATCAAGCTTTGCTCAAAGTTAATCTCGCAACGTTACTAACAGAGACAGTGATTTATACTATACATTTGTAAGGATTTCGTTCAATAACTATTACTAAAATAATAGTTCTCGTTGCTCGTCGTCATTCATTTCTGCTTTTGCAACTGTATTCTACAAAATCGGCTATATTATAAACAGACACTTTTCACATAACGAAAGATTGCCTCTTTAATGAAAGACATTTTTTTGATATTTTGGTTATAGGCATTAATATATTGAATATGGGACACTTTTCCATTACAGTAAACACCCGCATGAAAGAGCACATGGTTTGGGGGCTCAAACTTATCTTGCTCTTATTTATCGGGTGTTTTCTGCAAGATCAGCCTAAATGTTTTCTTAAAAGGTGTTCTTAAAATTGCTTCAAAAAATTAAATACTGAACAAGACTACCAACACTGAGATGAAACAATGCTCAACTACAAATTCTTTATTATTGAGTGGATGGAACTACTTTAAAGTTACTATTTTTAGCGACTACTAAATTAAGCGATTTTGTCTGGGAAAAAATAAGGGGCAACTAATCTTAGCTATTTTAAGGATTTCTATAGAACATTTGTCAACAAAGTTTGTCGACCTTTGCATCAACATTATAGGTAGCAAATAAAATTGCGTATAAATGTTAGAAAATGGATCACCGCGGGGAAATAGACGATGTAGAAGTCGTGGAACATAAAGACGATCAAGCATAACATTCATCAAATTGATTTCAATGCATTTTAAAATGTTTTTATATTACGCGGAGGGAGGGGAGGGGTGGACCAAATTCGGGGAAGAGTAGCATTTATGGTGATACACAACTAGAATCTCAACAAAAGTCAAGCTAATTCAAAATACACCAGACCTCTTCTCCCTCCCTAATGTCATGTACAACGACTAAAGACCAGTCCCTAATCGTACAGCTTTTCGCATAAGAACAATATTAATTTCCGTCTTTCAGGCAAAATGTGTCTTAGGTCTATGGTAATTTTTTTACCAAATTTCAGCATGGTTTTCTTAATCCACTAGCTTGGTTTTTCTATGCGGCCGTGTACTTTAGTTTATTTGTTTTAGGTATAGGAAATTTTCTTTTCTGGGAGTTGGTCTCTTAGAAAAGCGCATCGTTGGGGGGATGCACCTCTTCTAGAGATTACATCTCTTTGATGAATTTCTGCGCCTTTTCTTGGGAGTGCACCTCTTCGAAGAGATGCGTCACTCGGCGGCAATGCGCTTTTACTTGGCGTACATAGCTAGAGGAGATGGATGGCTAGGAGAGGTAGTTCCTCTCTTCTAGGAAGTACATCTCTTGGAAAGAGACTGCGCCAATGACAGGGAATGCGCCTCTTCTAAGTCCTGAGTAGGTAGCTGAAAGATGCATGTGTTGGAAGGTTCCGCTTCTTCTTAGTAGCCTATCTCTTAGAATAAGTGCGTCTCGGAGATGGGGGTGTGGGGGTGGGGGGATGCACCTCTTCTTGGACGTGCACCTCTTTGAAGAGATGTGTCACTGGGCGGCAATGCGCTTCTACTTGGGTACATAGCTGGAAGAGATGCATGTCTGAGAGTGGATGTTCATCTCTTCTAGCGAGTAGATCTCTTGAAAGAGTTGCGTTACTGGACGCAATAGACCTTTATCACGCTAGCATGGCAGAGAAATATATTCAGTTTATCGAGAAAACGAGTCCAGAGTCAATTGCAGCACATTAATATTAGTAAAAACAGAAAGTCTCATAAAGATTGGCCAGAAATTGATGGAGATATAAAAGTTTCAAACTGGATCATTTTCCAAATAAAATGTAAGGTAGACGGGCACCGATGCCCGTCCAGCCTCGTTTCCACGTCTTTATCATACATTTCTCTGTACTAATAAAGGACAGAAGATCAAGTTTCGAACTTAATATCTGCCTTTGTTTTTGAGAACTACCAGGAAAATTTTGCAGTTTTGCTAATAAGGATGCGCTGAATTTGGCCATGGTCAGTTTTTGATATGTTAAATATATTTTTGCGTGGAAAGGGTCTGTTACGCCTCTTCAAGGGAGTATATCTTTCGGAAGAGTTGCGTTGCTGGGAAAGATTGCGCCTTTTCTAGGGAGTGCATCTCTTGGAGGAGATACGTCATAGGGCGAGAACGCGCGTCTTTTAGGGAGTGTATCTCTTGGAAGAGATGCGTCACAGGGCGAGATTGCGCCTCTTCTAGGGAGTAAATCTCTGGACGAATTGCGTTACTGGGAAAGATTGCGTCTTTTCTAGGGAGTTTAGGTTTCTGAGGAGTTGCGTCATAGGGCGAGAACGCGAAAACTGTCAATAAACGCAGTCTCCATGTTTTCAACATCAAACACACGTACTGTACTGTACGCGCGGGACTGGTTTTATTTCGGGAAATCGATACCCAGAAAGTAATCGATAATTTCAACCTTTATGTATGAGTGAAAATACAAACTATATACATGAGACGTTTCATGCTTCCGTCGTATATATACAGGGATTTCAACACTTATTTAAAGATTTCAACATATATTCGTTCAAGAACCTATATATTTTTTGTTTTTGACTTTTGTCACGCTTGGCTTTCCATAACGTTATTAATTTTTTTATATTTCAGTGGAGAGTCCTTGCTAAATGAGGAATAGCGGTGAAAAAAATTTTGTCGAAATATTTTATGGTTCTTGATATATTAGCACTTCAATATTTTAGACTGATGACTTCACAAGTGTGACTGGCAAATTCGCATTTTCTTAAATCCTCTGCCAATCCATAACCTTTTGATAAATTTAAACCAAACTTGGATTGATAATATATCTTGAGCTTTTCTTTAGAATAGTAGTAATTTCACATCGTCATGGCAACAAACTCGGTTCCAGACCCCAATTCCTTATAACACAAACGTTCTGCTATTCCAAAAACTTTCACCAAGGCAATTAAACCAAATCTTTGTGATTTCTTTTACACGATAAGAAGAATAGAAATGATGTTGTAAATTGTTGCACAACTTCTGGTTTGACGAAAAACCCATATAATTCAAAAATTCTCTCTTGGAGCCTGGAAACCAATTTATTGCCAGAACAACAAAATAAGTAACTATTCTAAAGAAAAGCTCGAGATACATCATCAGGCCAAGTTTGGTTTAAAATCTTTTAAAGGTTATGGATTTGCAGCAGATTTTTAAAAAATGCAAATTTGCTTTTTTGGAACACTTTGAAGTTTTAAGTTGGAAAATACTTCCTTAAAACTTGCTGGGTAAAACTGTTCACTTAACTGGCTGCTGTCGAAAGAGAATCGAAAAAATCTGTTTTGTTTATCAGTTGAGGAGAAGAGCTCCACTTGAGCTTGAGCTGTAAGTTACACTGATATCTATAAGAGGGTACTCTTTGTTATTCGTAGATGTTCACTTAACCGCAGAGTGCACCCCACAAGAAAATTGTTTTATTTCAGAAAGCATGTTTGTCATAACTAAACGGTTTTTGTTTTCAGTTATAACTAGTTCCAACTAAGAGTCTTTTTTCAAAGAAACATGTTTTCTGTAAAATTTGTTTAACCCAAAGAAAGCGTGTATCTAAGTGCCAACCGTTTTCCAAAGAAACAGGAAAATAAGGTTGGAACTCCCATATTTGATATTTGTTTTCCTACTATTTTGGAAAACGGTAAACAAACTTGGTTGTTTTTATAGTTTATTTTGAGATTGAAAACCGGAATAAAACCTTCAAAACTGCTGGATTTTTCTTTTTTGCTCCATTTTCTTAGCAATTCCTTTTGTTGTCGACCAGAAGAATGTCTGCACCTCCTGTCACGTCCGTGGCTATGTTTTGGTGGGAACAATATCCATGAAAACAGAATGGCGAAATTAGGACTATTCCTGAAAAGGGCTTGATCAGCTTATATAGTTAAAATACCTTGCGTTATTTTTTTATCTCTATCGAAACTGCTCTTCCATTATAATTAGCAGGAAGGTTTTAAAACTGTGAAATTACCGATAATTTCGATTGCTTAGTACAGTATCACATCTTTTGCAAGCTCCTGTTACGTCTTCATGTTCCAAAAGTGAGCATTAGTGACATGCAACTGAAGGCGGAAATATACGCTCTTAAGAAGCTCAACACCGCCTTTAAGGCTCAGTTTTTAAGCGGTCACGTCCACGGCAATGTTTTGGCGGGGACAATATTCTTGAAAACAAAACGGTGGCATTAGGACTATCCCAGAAGAGGGCTTGATCAACTTATATAGTTTGAACACCTTGCGTTAATTTTTTATCTCTATCGAAACTGCTCGTCCATTATAATTAGCAGGAAGGTTAATACAATACAATATCACATCTTTTTGAAGCTCTAGTTACGTCTTCATGTTCCAAAAGTGAGCACTAGCGACATGCAGCTGAAGGCGGAAATATACGCTTTTAAGTAGTTCTGAAACGTCTTTAAGGCTCAATTTTCAAACGGTCACGTCCATGGCTATGTTTTGGCGGGAACAATATTCTTGAAAACAAAGCGGCGGCATTAGGACTATTCCTGAAGAGGGCTTGATCAGCTTATATAGTTAAAATACCTTGCCTTATTTCTTTTTAATCTCTATCGAAACTGCTCGTCCATTATAGTTAGCAGGCAGGTTTTTAAACTATGAAATTACCCATCATTTTAATTGCTTAGTACAGTATCACATCTTTATTAGGAAGCTCTAGCCCTGTCTTCAAGTTCCAAAAGCGAGCACTAGCGATATACAGCTGAAGGCGGAAACATACGGTCCTAAGTAATTCAGCATCGCTTTTAAGGCTCAGTTTTCAAAGGGAATCTTAACTTTAATCTTTAATTTCAAGAACAATACCTGTAATACCAGATGTTAATCTGGATAACTATTGAACCAGAAATAACTCTCTTTCACGGTATTCTAACTTGCTAATGATGCGCTAACATGAATTGCTGGTGCTTTATATATCTATATTGCACAATTTAGTAAAAATATCAACAATTTTAAAAAGAGTTGTCGCAGTTGCATCCATATTATCCACAGGGCGTTTAAGAGGTACAGGAAGGTTTTAATTCGGCCCTCTGTCTGATTTTATTTTTATTACTAATACAACTATTGAATGTTTAGTTCCTAAAGTGTCACTAGTGGAAACAGTCTTTACAAAATCTAACAAAATTATTCTTATATTTTGTTTGTTTGGTTGTGATTGTACTTGCTTGCAAATGTTCAACAGGTCGAGCAAGGCAGTCAATACATCTCGTTTCCTTTTTTTACTGCTCTTTAGTTATTATGTTAGTGTCATTATTTACAAGAGTTTTTTTAGCTGAACTACTTACAGATAGAAGTTGGAAAAAGGAAAAATCAGAAAGTTGATGTCTAGTTTACAAATACATTATAAATTCATAAATATTATTTTTTAGCTGTATTGATTAACTATTGTTGATATTTAAGAATTCAGCTAGGTAGTTTATTGCAAAGGTCTGGGAAATCTTAAAGCAACTGGCCAACTACTAGCATTTATAAGGTTTTTCCATTTCTTTTGGTGATAAAATGATTTATGTTTGATAGATATATCTGATGGACTACTCTTTCTGCTTGTTTCACTGTGTGCAAATAGTATGGGAAAGACGGCTGCATACATGATAGTTTGCATTTAGATATGCGGAGTTTTGCTAGCAAAATCAGGTGATTCATTAAGGGATCAGGATCCATAACACTTTTTCCAAAACGAATGTCTTCTTTTGAGAGGACAGCATTTCATTTAACCGACTACAGACCTTTTTCCAAAAGTGTGCGGTATGATTACATTCTAGGAATAAATGGGAAACAGTTTCTTCTTGAGTTTGGCAAAAAGTGCACGCTCGACAGGGAACCATTTTCGTTTTAAATAGTGACCAGTTTGTATAAATTAAGTGATGCAGAAACTTTAACTGAAAAGCTTGTAATTTGTGTCGCAGGTTGCTTTGTATGTAAAATAAAATGCAGGCAACCGTTTATGAAGTTTCTGCTATCGTTGGATCAATAGATGATCAAATTGGGTTGGACAAATTGAATAAAGCAAATTAGAAAGCAAGGCCAATACAACTTTTTTAAAATATATTTTGTACAATATTTCGACTGGCCATACCAGTCTTCATCAGGTACAATTGAGAATCGTTACAAATTCAGGCTAAATATATCACAGGCGGCCCAGGCCGTAATAGTGATCATGAACATGAAACATTAAACACCGACATGAGTAAGCAACGCCAACGATGTATAATTTTCATCGTATTTCACCGCCTGCTCGGCTTGAAATTAATACAAACAAGCAAAAACAATACGATCAAACTTTATATCGAGCAAATATAGCTATAAAATGTAACTATACATACCAAACTTAAACAGTATCCACTTGCGAAACCACAATGTCAACAAACTGAAGTGTTTGTCAAAGTCGGAT
>JAOBRD020365263.1:0-20251 GCA_027575215.2 Hydrozoanthus sils
GAATCGCTACGAGCCTCCACCAGAGTTTCCTCTGGCCTCACCCTATTCAGGCATAGTTCACCATCTTTCGGGTCCCAGCGTGTACGCTCTTACTCAAATCTTCCTAAGAGTAGAATAGATCGGTCAATGATGCGCCCCTCCACGAGAGAAGGGTTCTCACCTCGGCGGCCGAAACCGCTTTCACTTTCATTGCGCCCGGGGGTTTCTTTCACCCAAAGACTCGCGCACAGGCTAGACTCCTTGGTCCGTGTTTCAAGACGGGTCGGATGAAGCCATATGACCGCCAACGTCCTGAGCGCATTGTACGAAGTCACCTCGCCAGCGACCGGCAGCAGTTCGGGTGCACTGCGAGCAGTCCACCACAGTCGACAACCGACCGGCCGCGAAGGACCCTAGCCAAAAGAGGCATGCGCTGCGACGCCTCGGTCCGGCTCCGGTCATCAGAAGACGGGCTATAACAGTCACGGACCGAAATCCACGACCTACCTTCCCGCCAGCTTTTGACACCGGCGCCGAACCGACGTTGACGCGCACTCGCAAGAAGTGCGACGGCGGGGAGCGCGAGCCGAACGGCGGCGGTCCATGCAGATCCGCCAACCGCCCGTCCGCACCACCTGCCGGCTGAATCTTGCAGGGTGCATTGCTAACTCCATTCGTTTCCCTTTTAACGGTTTCACGTACTTTTTAACTCTCTTTTCAAAGTTCTTTTCATCTTTCCCTCACGGTACTTGTTCGCTATCGGTCTCGTGCCTATATTTAGCTTTAGATGGAGTTTACCACCCATTTTGGGCTGCATTCCCAAACAACCCGACTCTTCGAAAACACATCGTCAGCGGCCTCCTTCGTCCTAGACGGGGTTGTCACCCTCTATGACGTGCTGTTCCAAGCAACTTAGACGACGAAGATCCGCCTAGAAAGTGCTTCTCGAAACTACAATTCGCCGTTGAAACAACGGAGATTTCAAATTTGAGCCGTTCCCGCTTCACTCGCCGTTACTGGGGGAATCCTTGTTAGTTTCTTTTCCTCCGCTTATTGATATGCTTAAATTCAGCGGGTAGCCTTGCCTGATCTGAGGTCAATGTTGGAAATAGAACAAATTCCATTTCGTTTCGCCTATTCTCGCGAGACGGTGGCACACGAAACAACGCAAACAATCGTGAGGACGCACGTTGTGTTTTGGCCTCCGGAACTGCGTGCGTTCTACGCCACCCACCGGCTCTATCTCTACTTTTCAAGGGACGCAAATGACGAGAATAGTCTCTGCGACAACCTCAACGCCGCACCGGCCCGCTGCAGCAGCAACGGCGTGCGATAGTTTGGATACCGACACTCAGACAGACATGCTCCTGGGAGAACCCAAGAGCGCCATTTGCGTTCAAAGATTCGATGATTCACTGAATTCTGCAATTCACACTACTTATCGCAGCTGGCTGCGTTCTTCATCGATGCACGAGCCAAGAGATCCACCGTTAAAAGTTGTCTCTTATATTTTCGTGGTTTTCCTCACTTACAGTCTTAAACAAGTTGACTGAAAGTAAAAAATACAAAAGGGTTAAATGGGGCCGATATGTCAAACGCGGTAAAGACTCGTTTTCGGAAATTTTAAAGGAAGTTGCAAAGGTCTATAAATTTAGCCAGTGAGATATATTGCAATTTCATAGGCACAAAGTTTGTGATGCATGGTTTGAAAGTTTAGTTATATAGCTTTAAACGGATGAATGAGTAATTTAAACCAGGGTTGTGTTACAACACATTAAGAACGGAAACAAAAGGAACGCTAAGTTCAATTTTTGGTAAACAGCTTAAGGATGATATAACTGAAAGACGTGTTTGTTCTGGTAAATAAACTTATTTGATAATTTTGCAGTGTGCGTATTGGGGCTTGTGTCTTGTTGTTGTCTTTCTGTTCTTGCACTTTGTGTGACTTTGCCTTAGTGGCAATCCAACATTGGCGACGAGGATGTCTAGCAAACACCAGCGAGTGTTTGAATTGACAGTACCAGCGCCTCAAGTGGCAGAAAGATGGAGAAAATGGAAGCGAGGATTTGAATATTACACCGCGGATCAGAGTCTAACTGACCCAAAAAAGAAGACGGCTGAGTTGCTGTAACTCGCTGGAATTGACCTCCATGACTTATTTGAAGACCTGCCGGACCATAACCCTGCTGCAAACGGGGATGATGCCTACAAAAAGACTACAAGGAAGCTGGATTATCGCTTTAAGTTTGAGGATAATTTCCCATACGAGCGACATGTTTTTTGACCGACAAGATTCACGGACGGAGAAACCGCTGGCCAGTTCGTTACTCGCCTTAGAAAGCAAGCAAGACATTGTAACTTTGTAGACACTTTGGAGGATAATTTGAGTGGTCAAGTGATAGAACAGATAAAGGACTTGGAGCTAAAAAAGTCATTGCTGGAAACCAAAACTATCACTGTGGAACAGGCTCTTGAGAAAGCTAGAGCATGGAAAACAGCGGACATCCAGGCGAAAGATACGGCGAGCAGCAAGTCAAAACCGAAAAGTGTGATTTATGTCAAGCAGCCTGGCGAGAAAAGAAAACTTATCTACCATAAGTGTGGACGAGAGGGCCATGTAATATATTAGTTATTGCTTGACAGTTTTGTGAAATGTTGAGGTAATACTTGACCTCGTAGTTGTGATGAAATAGTTTTATCCACATACGATACTGGACGATTAATAAAGAGTTGTTCAGTTGTTACATTGGCGACGAGGATAGCTAAAATTTTACCTATACCCGTGTTGCAAGAACTGAAGGTAGAGATGTAGATGCTTTTCTTGAACGATTGGAGTGTTACATAGACCTAGCAGAAACTGGAAAAAATAAGAAAGTAGGTTTTTTACTGTGTGGATTAAATGGATCTCAGTACGGAATGTTACGCGATATGGTTGCTTCCAAAGTGCAATCTCATGAAGTTTTAACGGGAAAGTTAAGGGTACATTATCGCAAAGCGAGGAATGTGCGTATAGATAGAGCGAAATTCCAAACAAGAACAAGAGACAACGGCGAGAGCATTTCAAGTTTTTAAGTCCGATTACGAAACGGAGTACGCCACTGTGCCTTCACGGGGAAGACGCTAGAGTAGAAGCTAGTGGAACAATTTATTGAAGGAATAAACGAAACTGAAATTGCCAAACGATTGTTGGGAAAAAAAGATATCCAAGCCCTTCAACAGGCAGTAGAACTGGCCGAAACCACGAAATTAATCCAAGCTGGCAGTTCAAGTGGCGTGGCTGAAAGCCGTGAGGGAGGAATTTCCGTGTATATAGCAAAAAGGAGACATGTTTCAGATGCGTAAAACCGGGACATAAAGCCAACGAAAAGGAAAAGAGCAAAGCCGTTAACAAAATCTGTAATACTTGCGGGGAAAGGGGACATTTCTCTGGTTCAAGGTTTTGCGCAAACAAAACGCGAAGAATGCAAACGATCCCCCGACGCGAATTCAAACAATAGCACCGAAGACGAAAGGGAGTTCAAGGTCACATTGCGGAAGGTCCAAATAACGACGAGCAAGAAGAGGAACCAGATATAATGTTTTTGGGAGCGATATCCCAAGATGTACAGCAACCGTGTGTGGTAAAAGCATTCCATTCGTTGTTGACTCAGGCCCTGAAGGCAGCGTATTGAAGATCCGAGCAGCAGTGTCTTGAAAAGTGTTACTAACACGCGGAACCACCAGGTTGAATGTACTATTTGATCTAAGAAGTCGCGTGTGTTTCACCTTTTCGAGTCTTAAAGTTCGAGGCCAATTGTGGCTGTATAGAGCTTTATGGGCGGTCTTCAGTAAATGCCAGTCTCGGCGCTCCCGTATTGGTAGCCAACCTAACTTAAGTAAGGATTCAAAACTATTTACATATTGACCTGTTACAAAGCTAGCGGCGGCAAACTGAATGCGCTGAAGTCTCTTCAAGAGATGTTGGGGAAGTGAGAACATAACTATATCACAATAATCTAGTTTGGAAAGAACAAGACTTTCCGCAAGGTGCTTTCGTAGCTCGGTAGGGAGTGAAGTGTTTGATTTTCCTGCGACTTGCGAGAGTAGTATAACATGATGATGCTAAGTTCTTGACGTGTTCATCCCAAAGAAGATTCTCATTAAGGTGGACGCCAAGTAGCTTGGTATTCTGGACTCTTTCAAAATCCTTTCCTCCAGTAGAAAATAGAAGTGGAAATGACATCAAATTGCGGCGAGTAAACATTTGCCGTGTTGAGAACATCATGGACTTTGTCTTGTCTGGGTTAAGAGCTAGATTAGATTCCTTGGACCAGCTAGCTGTGGAGCTCGGAGAGAGCATTATTCATCAACGACACACCACCAGCCAAGTCTTGCACTGGGGTATGATGGTATAGGGTCGTATCGTCAGCGTACTATGAGCATTTTATAGATTCAGGGATGACGTCTTTTAAGTCCGAAACGTACAGGTTAAAAATTATAGGTCCCAGTATAGATCCTTGGGGAATCCAGAAAGCGATTGTCTTGCAGGAGGAAAACTTGTCGTCGGTCTGTACGAATTGACGGCGGTCGCATAAGTAACTTAGAAGCCATTTTAGAGAGGGCTTGGTAAACCCCAAATTATGGAGCTTTAGCAAGGTAGTTCTGAAACAAATAGTGTCAAATGCCTTGCTAAAATCTGCCATAACCATAAGGATAACTTCCCCTTTATCCATGGCTTTCCAGATATCATCTCTCATGCCAAGGAGTGTAGTTGTTGTTGAGTGACCTTTCCGGAAACTTGAGAGACCCTCATGCAAAAGGGAGGCCCTCTCAGCAAATAACATCATTTGTATTCCAACAGCTTTCTCAAATACTTTGGATAAAACTGGAAGTATCAAGATAAGCCGCAGTTCATTCATAGAAGTTGGGTTGACCACCTTAGGAATAGGAGAGACTCTTGCCATTTTCCACTTTTAGAAAAGTATGTTCACTTTATGAAGTTGTTTATGATGTGCGCAAGCGGATCCGCGAGATGTTCAGCTACCAGTTTCACAAATCTTGCCGGGATGGTGTCAGCACCAGTAGAACAGCCTGAGCGCAGGGACTTAATGCACTCCAGGACTCCTCTCCGGGTAACTGGTTGGATGTTAAATTGCTGTACATTGTCTGGAATCTCAGGAAGACTATCAACGATGTTAGCAGGAGTGTCCAATGATGTGGATGGGGCTCCAGCAGTTTGCTGCGCAATGGTGGAAAAGTGTACATTTAGCATGTCAGGGCCTATACGAAGGGGCTTAGGACTTGGCTTGATGATACGATGGATCACGCGCCAGATTTCACATGGTTTGGATGACGATAGGGCCTTTTTTATAAACGATTTGTGCGCAGAGCGTATGGCCTGTTTGAGCTGATTTTGTACTAAGCGGAAAGGGTTCCACGTAGAGCTGTCAGCATTTGGAAGGTGAGCTGCGTATCTGAGGGTGTTCCTAACTTGTTGCAGGTCTTCTGTGGTGTTTTCATCCACGGTGCAGGAGGACGCGCCACTTTCACTTTCCGCAGCGGCGCATGTCTCTCGAGACGCTCAGTAAACAAGAGATTTTTAAGGAGTCAAGTTGTTCATCAGGGTCGTCTGAAAAATATGTCACAGACAGTTGTAGCTTGGAGAAATCGTCAATAAATAGCTGCTCGTACAGCCTCTTGGTATCCTGTATGAATTTATAACGTGGCTCAATACGGGAGACGCGTACATTAATGTAGCCATACAAGCCGCCGTGGTCACTGACAATCGAACAAGGGATGATACCAGAAGCAGTAACTCGCGTCGGTTGGTTGGTTATTAGGTAATCAATGAGTGTTCTTGAATGTCTTGTGACGTGAGTAGGTTGCTTGATGACTTGCTGCAGGCCGAATACATCGAGAATACCGTTATATCGTTTAACAAGATTGTCTTCCGGTTTTAGCAGGTCAAAGTTGGTATCTTCACCAGTATGATGATTAACATACCTTCCCATGTTACTGTTAGGCAAGCTAAGAGTGATTCAAAGCTTTCAAACCAGCTGGCATCATCAGGTATGCCGCGCGATCTGTAATTACTCCCACCAGGGCTCTACTATGTTTGTTTCTACTGGGAGCTTCTACTCATAAGTGCTCTGGCTCTGGGAGAAAATTTTCTATGTCACGCCTACGCTTGGTTTTGATTGTATCCTTTATGTATGCGCCGACTCTTCCACCTCTTATGGTGTCTCGACTGCGGAACTCGGTGTTGAATCCAGGAATGGCGACATGTTCCATCAACAAAGGATTGTCCTTTAACCATGTTTCACTAAGGGTAATGATATCTAGTGTATAGTTATTTAGTGTGAGAAGGAACTCATTGAAGGTAGAGACTATTGATTGAGTGTTAAAGTGCATAACGCGAAGATTAGACGGTCTGTTTCGCAAAGTAGCAACAATGTCTGAGGGATCCAAAAATCTCGGGGGATTGACTTGGGGGCTCAGCGTTTGATGTCCGTAATCGTTATCCAGTATCTCTTCGGTAAAACATTTGAAGAATGGTAGGTGTGACATTAGACAATTTGAGCATGACCAGTCAGGGTGAGACGGCTCCGCAACACCGACAAATTTGATGTGGTAGACGCTAAAGCAGACGCTGCAGGAAATTTGCTTTTGATTGCGCCGGATAGTCTTTTCACAATTTAGACATTTTTGTCTCTGCGTTTTACATGAACGGTTAGCCCTACAGCTGACTCTGTTCGTGTCTTCGGTTTTATTTCCATTCGCCGACTGTTTAATGGTGCCAGAATACGAAAAATATCACCACCCATAAGAAGGAGCTGCCAAGTTGCACTTGAATTCGAGTAATTTTGGCAACGGGCCTAGGTTGACACTTTGCCTCTCCCCTACAAAACAGCTGCTACCAAGGCAGTTCCGGCGCATGTGCGCAATCTCGAATTTTCTGCTTCCGGTGTAATATGCGCACATGTTTGGGTTTTTTCAAGTTGCCATGATTCATCATTCATTGAGATGTTTGAGAAGGCAGAAAGTGATATGAGTACCAAATGTGAACGAAGCAGAAACCTTACAATTAACTTGACTATAAGAAGTACGCGGAAAGCTTTATTACAGTTAATGCAAGAAACTTTATATACTGTCAGTTGCTAATTAACAAGTACGACTGTACTACGGGACCAGGAACTGGTGGTATTAATGTATTGCTTTAAACCTTTAAGAGTCTTCTCACGAGGCATTTTCAATGTAAAGACGTAAAACAGAATTTTCTCAGTATCACACTTCGACCGATTTGCACCGTACTAAGCGTGACGTGTTTTTCAGTTGTTCCGTAAGCACTAGAGTGCGACATGGTCGCAAAAACACAAAAGAAACTTCATCTAAATGCATAACACTATTTTGACTTGACTTATCTCAGTGAATACTACTAAGATTTATGTTGTACGGTACAATCAAGAATTGCTCGTAGAATCCCTCAATAATCAAAAATAAAAGTCTAACTCAAATAGTCAATAGAGATTTCTGCTTATTACCTCTTTGCAAACATTTATGGCGAACTGACGGAGCCTTTAGTCGGCTTTACATATTAATTTTGAACATTAATGGTCACAACCAATGTGTACGATGCAATCTAAAATTGCTCGTAAATTCTCTCAAAATCCAGGAATCAAAAATCTAACTTCGTCAATCGATGGGGGATATCCCTTAATGTCGTTGTGGGAAGTTTTATTGCCATTTAATACGAACTGACGGAGCCTTAGCGTTTTTTTCAAGAAACGTCGCCCCTCAACAACAACAAGGTTAGCAGAATTTGGAGACCAAGTATTTATTTAACTGCTTTGTTTTAATGAACTTTAGTGCCGTTTTTATATCCGTCGAATCCAATTTGAGCCTAGAGCTACTGCTAAAAAATTGGAAATGTGAGTATTCCGAGCTCATTCGCCGATGGACGGCATCATCAAATACTGAATAGTAAAAAGCGTAGCGGAGCTTTAAGACTAACATAGATTATAGACCTAGATAATATAAAATCCTCTAATACTCAGTAGCTTCAAGAATAAATGTCTTTGTTAATCTGTGTTCACAAATTATTTCTTTCACTCCAGCAGAAAGTATCATACCCCCAGTTGCATGAACTCATAGGAAGCCCAAGTTCATGCCCAAACGGCTTCTAGTTATAAAGAAAATGTATGGGGCTTTACAGTTTTCCTCGGAACGTTATTGAATTGAGATGAATATTATAAAACACCTCGATATCCTTTGGTTGTTTTCTTTTGCAATCATTTTGTGGTGTTATAAGTTGGTTTCTTTTGTATTTGTTATAAGTTGGTTTCTTTGCCGTTGTGAATTGAGAGAAACTCCTATTTTTATTAAGAATCACCAAGCGCTTCTGATGACTACAATATGGTTTTCTTTCAACGTTTTGTCTTTCCTCATCATAGAGTGGCGATGTCTAAACGACAAAAAATCGTGGCCATGCCAACTACTTGCACTTGCCAAGGTCTTGAAATAAATCGACAAGTATTTATCAGTTGAAAGTCCGTTTTATTTGACTACAATATTGTATGATTTTATTTCAACGTTTTGTCACACTTAGAAAATGTCCTGGACAACTCTTCTGCCGGCCAGGGTCTTCAAATTACTATATGACCGGCAGTCATTTTTTCAAATAGTTTTAGAAATCTTCAAGTATTACGTTGAAAGAAAGCCATATTGTAGTCATCAGAAGCTGAACTCATGCGTGTAAATTAATTAATGCAAAAGAGTCAAACGACTTACAGTTCAAACAAAGAATCTCTGCCTAGAGGGAGTTTTTAAAGAGTTCCTTGCCAGACATGATGGGAAAGGTGAATGACAATTGCTAAAAAATCATCACATCGATCAGCCGATAGTCCCCTTCGCAGACGTTATTGGTGTCGGTCTAGTCCCAGGATCTCTCGGTCCCTCACCGAGAGATCCTGGGATTAGACTGACACCAATAACGGCTGCGAAGGAGACTAATCAGCCGATCGTTCAATGAAAGAAATCGTGCATGCGAATTTTTGCATGTTGAGCTGAATAAGTTGTTTTTTGACTCATTTCTCAAACATCAATTAACGGCTCATCTCTTAGGAAGTGGTCAATGGTGGAACTTATCGAGACCAAACTCACTTTGCTGTAAAAAACATCCGTCATACATGCTTACGAGCAGACAGCTAAAATTTGAATTGTTTGAATATTAAAGTGCTTTTTATTTTGAAAACATGCAGTGCATATTTTGTTGCTTTTTTGATATTTTCTGGAATTTCAGTTATCTGTATTTGCAAAATTTCATCGTATGTGACAGTTGCAAAGCGGGAACTTTTTACTGCAATTTTGACACAAACATTATCCCGAGTGGATAATGCTCAATAGCCCGAGATAGCGAACCTACCAAATTTCGCCATTTAAGGTTTGTATATACTAAAGATAAATAAATACTTGTAGATCTCTAGAATTTCTTGAAAAAATTCGACCACCAGCCATTAAATAATTTGAAGACCCTGGCCGGTACAGTAGTTGGCATCACAGGCCACGATATTTTCTAAGTGTCGTCAAACAGACATAGCTAAGCTACGCCTAGACAAGACAAAATGTTGAACGAAAATCATATTGTAGTCATCAGAAGCGCTTGGTGATTCTTAATAAAAACAGGGGACTTTCAATTGATAAATACTTTTAGATTTCTAGAATTTGACTGCAGTAACAACATTTTTTAGTTTCATCAATTTTTATTGAATCGTGTAATTTTTTCAACACCCCTCCAATGTTCGGTAGGTCTGGATAGTAAGTCACAACAAAAGGAATTCTGTCTGTTCTCTTCTCACTTTTTCTTTCCTTTAAGACTTCTTCCCTCGGTTGACAGATTGAGAAGGTAAAGAGTATACCGATTGAGAAGGTAAGAAAAATACCGCCCAACTTCACAGTGTTTCTGTTGAAGATTTTTTGTAAAGTGCTACCCTCTGGGAAACATGAGTTGCCTATTCTGAGGAACTTGTGCCCGATGTTGGTGGCTATGTTTGCGCTGTTTGACGGGCTGTACCATGTGACGTTTCTGTTTCTCCTGCACTTATTCCTAGAGGGTACTGGGTTGAACTTTAGTCGGTGTTCGTAGCCGCGTTTTTTAGTGCTTCTCGGTATGGTAGGATTGATACATCGAATGATGGCTGGTCTGAGGATATGTTGGACAGCCTTTTGTTTATGTTGTCGGGGATGTTGTGGAGATGGAAGGTGGATGGTTGCTATTGCGATACATATATAGCGGTGTGTTGTTGGGCTTTGCGTAGGGTTTAAACGACCAAGATCTGAGATCTAACGTAATGTCGAGGTAGTTGACGCAGTTCTTATTCGCCTCAATGGTGAGCCTCAGGTTGTTGTTCCCGAAGACTTTGCAGAGTTGCTTCTTAATTATTTCTAATTGCCTCGGCTTGATGTCAAGTGCGGCCAACCCATCGTCCCGGTGTAGCCCGATCTTATTGGTAGCTCGGATATGAGGTAGGATCCGACTAGCCTACATGTGTCGGCTCCATCACAGCCCCCCATGGTCACATCAAATGTTGACTCGGTTGATCTTTTGCACCATGCTTCGGCGTTGTTGAACAGCAGGGAGCACTTGGCTTGGATGACAATGTTCCTTTCATGGTCCGATAACTGAGCGTGTGATGCGGCAAAATCAAGGGCTTTCCTTAACAGGTCTTCAGTGATTGAGAGGTAGAATTCTATAACATCAAAACAAATGAATGAGTGCGAGGGTTTGTTTGATATTTTGTTGAACCATTCGATGAATGACTGGGTGTTTTTCTATTGGTTTAGGCCAGTGGCAGAAACGACTTCCGAGTTTATTCTCTGCAGGATTTTCTGGCTGATGATTCCGATTTCGGGATTTATGATTCTACACCATGGATTGTTGGTAAAGTTTGGCTTGTGATCTTTTAACGTAATAAATGATTCGCTTTCGGCAAAGGCATCAACGCAGTCGTCGAGGTCGAGGCTTTCTGCGATTTCTTTCTCTTTGGATACTATACGATCACGATCGGCAACGGTCTGCATCATGTCTGCGACACATGAAAGATTCTATTTTCCCGACCATTACGACCACGCCGGCAAAGAAAGATTTTAATGGGAACACATGTCTGCGACAGTCGCCAACATACCATTGTTCCTCTTAAGCCATGCGTTATTAACTGTCCAATGAGAGCTGAGATGTTTGCCGCACCAAGCAAAAGCAAGATGACAATAGTTCAAGTGAGAGGGATCTAGTTGAAGCGAATTGAGAAATGGAAAGTGTTGACAACGAAGTTTAATAGAATAACGTTATGATACAATCTTCGCGGTAATAAACGCAATTTTAGCAATTGCGAATGAGAAGCCTGAAAAAAAAAACATCTTCAGGCTTCAAAGGAATTCGAACTCATCATAACAGGATAACATAATCATAACTATTCAGTGTCAAAACTTTTTAAAATGAATTGCATTCATACAACAGAGGCTATAAAGATTAGAGAATGCTACGAAATGCTTGAAAAGAGATCCGCGCAAAGCTGTGGGATTGCTTGATCTGCGATCATCAACAACATATAGAAACACTTGATTTCGTGTCTGCGGCTCATCGACCGCAGACGGACGCCGATCATAACGTAGACCGTCGCCCGATTGTTTCAGATCATATGGAAACCAGTTGTTGCTTCGTTCTTTTAAACTTAAGTCCCGCGATACCTCGAGTCATCGTTCATGTCACAGAAAACAGTTATGTTAAGAGTCTTGTTGGATTACCTCTAACGCAAAGTCACACAAAGTGCAAGAACAGAAAGACAACAACAGGATACACTCGCTGCTCAAAAAGACGCATCATTTTCATGTGCTCTCTCTCACGTGATTACATAGGTAGCCCAATACGCATAGGTATCCCACGTTCACTACATTCCTTCCCTTTCTGGGAAAACGACGTAATAGCTACATGCAAATATAGTAAACAGTTCTGCAACAAACAAATGAATGTTCAACCCTTATCTGGCAAACACAGCCAACTTAAATAAATTTTCAAGCCTTATGTGATAAACGTAGTCATTCAACAAAGTCTCACTCTTTGATTGCAACATAATCCTTCAGGTGGCTTGTTAGTTACTCTGTTTGATCTTCTAGGTGCAGTTGTCTCCACATCACAGCTTGGTATCCGAGTTGATCTGGAACTCAGTTCTTCTGAAACTGCTGTCTCTCCACCCGGCATATCCATAAGTATAGGAACTGACTGGTCCTCCTGTGGATTTTTTGTTAGTGTTTCTGGTTTGTGATTCTCTGTCATGCAGCTGAGTGGTATTTCTTCAAATGTTAAATGTTCCGCTTGTAAGTCACACCCTGCGACGATTCTATATTCATCTGCTCTCCGATGGTTCGTTCTCACAAGCCGGTGACAATTTGTTCTCCTTCTTTTTAAGTAGCACTCGATCTCCAGTCTCCAATTCTTTCTCTGATGCCTGTCACCTCTTTTCTACATAGTCAGCAGCAACTTGTTTCTTTTCTGCGTCCCGGTCTCTTGTCTAAGCGATGCACTGTCATCAACCTCGTCTAATTTTTTCAATATCAGGTAGTTTGGTGCTGATGTTCCTACCATACAGTATTTCTGCTGGGCTCTTGCCAGTTGTGGTGTGTGCTGTCGACCTATATGCAAGCAGGTACTTGTTTAACTTAGTCCACCAGTTCTTCCTTTCAGCATGTGCTGCTCTCATGGCCTTCAGCAAAGAACGATTTTGTCGCTCGACTTCACCGTTTGCCCTTGGCTAAAGGGGTGTGGTGAGCTTGTGTTACACCCCCATCTCTGATAGATACTTTTCCACTTCTCCGGACACAAGGTTGACACCATTATCTGTGCGGAGAGATTAGCATATTGACATATGGCGTGCACACGTGTTTTCTGTATCTCCGCTCCGAGAGCATATTGGCGAGCATATTAGGTAAACAATTGCACTACACTCCCGTCTTTAGTTTATTTGTTTATTAGTTTCTCATAACATTATAACGACCGATTTTACATACTTGCGATGGGAAATAGAGACAAGAAAGAGAAACCAAAGGACTGTCAGGCAGCAGCCGCCATTGCTGTAGACAAACATGAAACAGATCAACCTGACAAACTCCTTCAATTGCAACAGTCAAGGCTGAAGTTACTGTATAAGTCAGTCGTGAATTCACTAGAGAGAAGGGTTCACGATGTAGAAAATTCAGCACTGGAAATCAAGAACAGCCTTGAATATACTCAGAGGAATGTGGCTGAATTAAAACCAATTCAATCAAAGATTGTGATGGTCAACGAAATAATATCAGAGGCTGAACACGGACTTATCGTCCAAGTCACTTTCGATGGAGTACCTAGAAAATCAGAGTTGTCGTAACAATATCAGAGTTAGTGGCATCCCTGAGTCACCACGTGAAACATGGGAAGAGACAGAGAAGAAAGTTATTCAAACGATTAGAAACAAACTTCGAGTCGACTTAGAAATTGAGAGAGCACACAGAAAACCCAAACCTGGTAACAATGATCAATCTGACTCAAGCAAGCCACGGACCATCGTATGCAGATTTTGGGACTGGAAGCAAAAGGAACAATTTAAAATTCCTTCGCAAGGCCCGTAAAGAGAAACCAAGAGGCCTTTTCATTAGCGAGGACATAGTCCTTTCAACCCTACAGAAACGCGAACTTTCAATCCCTAAGTTAAAGGCGGCAAAGGAAGCTGGAAAGATTGCATACTTTGCACTAGATCGCCTTGTGGTTAAGATAAAAGGAGACCGTTTTCACCACTGAGAGTTGAGTAAACTATCAAATACTTAATCTGCATTACCTTTTTGTGGTTCGGACGACGAAAACTTTCAGCTAACTTTATTTGAACACAGCTATGGCTCTCTAAATTTTGATCCGGAAACACTTGCAAGCTTAAAATTTAACCCTTCAGTGTTGTCCTTTGCATATAGAAATTTTAGTTTGTGTAAAGACGTTGATCCGGATCACAATTTTTATTTAGAGTCAGACGCGGATTGTGAATAGTATACAGAAGGCAGTTTTAATAATGCGTTAGCTGAAGGTAAAAGTCGTTTAAATCTAAATAACAATAGCTTTAATCTACTTCTGCTTCATCTAACATTAGGAGTATTTCAAAAAAGATCGATAAGTTCTCTACTTTTTTGGGAAGTATTTCACTTCAGTTTTCCGTCATCGCTGTTACGGAAACATGGCTTGAAGATTCCAGTCACTCATCCGATATTCCAGGTTTCAATTTCATTCATAAACATAGAGAAAATAGAACTGGAGGTGACGTTGGTTTTTATCTCGCTGATTACTTCAAATTTAAACACCGCACTGACTTGGCATTTTCTACTGATTGTGCTGAGTTAGTTATTGGAGTTATATACAGATCACCAGACCGAACTTAAATGACTTTAACCAAGAATTGGATCAATTAGCAAGCATTACTTCCAAGGAGAATAAAACCGTGTTTCTTTTGGGTGACTGGAATCTAAACTTGATGAACCACTTGCATCGCCAAGCCACGTGTGATTTTTTAGAGCTTTTGTTTTCTCGAATGTTTTTTCCTATGATTACCCGCCCAACGCGAATAACATCACACACAGCTTCGCTGAATGACAACATTTTTACCAATGAACCGCTGAATAAATGCATCAGTGGCATTTTCCTTAATGACATTTCGGACTATCTTCCTATTTTTGCCATTGTATCTGGGTTTGATCAGACTATTTCTAAAAGTTATTACATCACTATTCGTGAAAAAAACTCGGGAAAACTCGACTAAGTTTAAGTCCGAAATCAAAAACGTAAATTGGTCGGAGTTGCCCGATTACGATGACCCTAATCGAGCCTATGGAAATTTTCTTAATAAATTCACAGATATTTACAATCGCTGCTTTCCCGTGAAAAAGGTTAACACTAAGAAATGCACACTTGTCAAGCCTTGGATTACAAAAGCTCTCTTGAAATCTATTCGCACAAACGTATTATACAAACGCTTTCTTAACAATCCTACTCCTGAGAGAGAAAATGTATACAAATGCTATAAAAACAAACTGAATCATACATTAAGGCTTGCAAAACGCCTTTATTATGGTAAAAAGATTGAGGAGACAAAATCTAATATAAAGAGTACTTGGAGGATACTTAATGAGGTTCTAAATAAAAATCAAAGAAACAAAATCTACCTTCGTTTTTCAGATCTGGTAACGATGAGTTATCTGACCCCATTGAAACTGCTGAACAGTTTTGTAAGTATTTTACCAATATTGGTCCAAGTCTAGCCAACAATTTTCCAGCTTCTGAACAGCCATATTGTTCTTATCTCTATGGAGATTTTGTTAACTCCTTGTTCTTTGAAAAGGTGACTGAACAAGAAATCAATGATATATGTAGCGCTTTACGAGTCGTAACAGCTACTTGTTTTGATAATGTCCCTATGAGTATAATCAAGGAATCGTTATGTTCAATTAGTGCTCCTCTTACTCTTATTTTTAATTTATCAATCACCTCTGGTATCGTTCCAACTGAGTTAAAGACTGCTCGTGTAATACCTTTATTTAAATCTGATAATAAGTCTATATTTTCTAATTACCGACCAATTTCTGTAATGCCTTCTTTTTCAAAATTTTAGAAAAAGTTGTTTATAATCGCCTTATGAATTACCTTAGTACATATAAGATACTTTCTGATAATCAATTCGGTTTTCGTAAACATCACTCAACTGAATATGCTCTAGCTCTATTATACGACAAAATCTCTTCTTCAATCGATAAATGTGAGTCAACTGTAGGATTATTTATTGACCTATCCAAAGCCTTTGACACAGTTGATCATCAAATTCTGTTGAATAAGCTGTATTATTATGGTATTCGAGGTATTGCATTTAATTGATTTTCAAGTTATCTAAGTAACAGACAACAATACGTCCAGTGTAATGACGTAAATTCCTCTCGTCGCTGTATTAAGTGTGGTGTCCCCCAGGGCTCCATTCTTGACCCTCTACTTTTCTTAATTTACATTAACGACATGTGTAATGTGTCAAAGGTTTTAGACTTTATTCTTTTCTCTGATGATACAAATATCTTTTATTTTCACACAAAAACGTTGACGTCATTCAAAAACCTCTAAACGATGAATTGCCAAAACTATTAGACTGGTGTAAAGCCAACAAGCTTTCTGTAAATCTTAAGAAGTCTAATTTTATGATATTTGAGCCTAGGCAGAAAAGGCAAACATTTGACATCAATCTAGTAACTAACCATTGTACAATTGAACGATTAAAGCATACAGTGTTTTTAGGTGTGATTTTGGATGAAACGTTTTCTTAGAAGCCACATATCGCAAACGTGGCTAGAAAAATATCCAAGTCTATTGGCATTATTTATAAAAGCAAGTTTTTACCTTGCCACTTCTTCATTGCTAACATTATACTATAGTCTAGTATATCCTTATCTTGTGTACTGTGTTTCAGTATGGGGATTAACCTATTCATCTAACCTTAAGCGTATTTTATTACTTCAAAACAAAGTCGTTAGAATTATTTCTGGAAGTGTTTTTGATGCTCATACCGAGCCTATATTTAAGCAACTGAAAATTCTCAAACTTTGTGATATCTTTCGATTCAAGCAGGTAAAATCATGTTTCTTTTCAAGACAGGACTTCTGCCCATAACTTTCAACAATTTGTTTCTGCTTAGAAGTCAGATTCATTCATACAATACGAGAAATTCCAGCTCCTTTTACACATTTTCTTGCCGGCGAACAAATATCAGAAAATTTGCAATACGCATTCAAGGACCATGCATGTTTAATTCACTGAATTCAGAAATTTGCTATGCTGCTAACATTTCTCTTTTAAGTCTAAATTAAAAACTTCCTTATTAAATTGATTCTTGCTTTTTTGATAAGCTGCCCTGTGCTTTGCTTATGTACTATCCCTGCGTTTGTTTGCCTCAGTGTGCTTGTTTTCGCTTATTCTTACATAAATATACTAAAACCAACAAGATACATCTGTACGCCCTATAAATATTTTTTCCATTTGAAATAGTTGAAGTCATAACCCAAATAAGCCCTATGGTTTTTTTATGTACCTCCTGGCCTTGTGTTTCTCTTCATTGATATATGTATGCATCTAAGTGTAGATCCGTTTTTTATTATGTTATATTTATAAAATACTTATCTTTTGTAAATATATATATGTAACACAGGCAAAAATGATAAACTGAAACTAAACTGAAACTGGAGAGTTTTCGGGGCTCCATACCGGGCAAATCTACACACTTGATAACACAATCAGAGTTAGTAGATTGTACTATGTCTACCTCCATCCATTTGCTGAAATAATCCACTAGCACAATTAGATGTTCTCCTGTTGGCATAGAGCCAAGTAGATCGAGTGCTAAGTCCTGCCATGGCTTGTCTGGCAACTTTGTGGGCTTGACAGTTGGCGCTCTGTACTCCTTCACTACTACATGACAACCATAGCATTCTCGACATTTTCTTTCCGCATCTCTATCAATACCTGGCCACCAAACTCTGTACTCAAGTCTCTCTTTCATCCTTACAATACCTGGGTTGCCCTCGTGAGCCAGTGCTGCAGCTTTCCCTCTCACAGCTGTTGGTATGACAATTCTGGCCCCACGCATATAGGTTAACTCAGTCCTTACAGGTAGGTATTGCTTGGGAGCTGGAGCCCAATCTCCCCTTACTAGACACGTTCGGACTACCTGGAGTTCACTGTCTTCCCATAGATGCTTTCTCTTTCTTCTGGATATTCATTGCAACTGGTACTGACTGCAGGGCGACTGCTCAGACAAACTCATCACATCTGCCGACCTTGGTTGGCTCTTACCTCACCAGTCGTGAGAGAGCATGGGCAATGTTTTCTCGGGATCTGACAAATTGCACTCCGTAGTTGTACGACGGGAGCCTTAGGACCCATCTCTGAAGCGAACCGATGCCTTGGACCTAGTGGAATAAATAACTTTCAAAGGCTCATGAACAGTAACAAGGTCAAAGGACTTGAGTCCCTGTAGATACAGGTTGAACCTTTCAAAACCCCATACGACTCCTATAAACACTTCTTTCTCGGTCTGACTATACCTTCTCTCAACATCCCTCAAGCTGCGGCTGACGTAACAAACTGCTCTACTTACACCATCCTTCTGTATCAACACAGCCCCTAAGCCTACTGGGTTTGCATCTGTCACTAAACTTGTATGTGCATCTTTATCAAAGTAAGCAAGTACTGGGGCATTTGCTGGGACACTCTTTAGACTCTGAAATGCTTTCTGTTGCTCACTGTTCCATTTAAAGGGTGTTCCTTGCCTTGTAAGAGCCCTGAATGGTTCTGCGATGGTTGCAAAATCGGGTATAAAACGCGAACAGAACCCAACCATGCCCAGGAAACTACGTACCTCTGGACCTGATGTGAGTGGGATCGCTTCTAACATAGCTTTAACTCTCTCACTGGTAGGTCCAACACCGTACTTAGACAATAACAGTCCCATAAAGGCAACCTTGGTCATTCCGAAAGAACACTTGTCGGGTTTCAGGGTTAGGTTTCTCTGTGGTAGCATCATGATAACATTCGCTATGTTGCTGTCATGTTCTGTCTGAGTTTTCCGTGTACTACAAGGTCATCATCTATATTCTGCACACCATCAATTCAAGACAGTACTTGTCTGATGATCTGTTGATATTTCTCGGGGGCTGAATTGGCACCAAACAGTAATCTTTAGTACCGAAAGAGACCATCAGGTGTCGAAAAGGTTATGTTCCGAGAATTTTCATTTAGTTCTATCTGATGGAATCCTAGGCGAAAGCCAAGCTTTGAAAACACTATACTACCATTCAACTCTCTAAAACTTCATCAACAGTTGGAATGGGGATTATCTCTCGTACCTATTGCTTCATTAGCACAGCGCATGTCACCGCATACACGTAGGTCTCCTGAGGGCCTCGGTGCGACTACAATGGAACTAACCCGGCTCTATCATATCTTCCTCAACTAACCTGTCTAATAACCTGATACCTTATCTCGCAAACCAAACGGTACTCCCCTCACTGGCTACGCAACAGGTTCACAGTTGGGGTCAACATGTAGCTTAATTTGACAATAATTAATTTTACCCAACCCCTCAAAACACTCCGGAAACTTAGCCCTAACTTCAACATCAATATTATTTTCTGCTAACACAGAACGAATCTGCAATAACTGCAATTCTCTTGAAGTACTAGCGGACATAAGATTACTGGATTTACCATAAAAAACAAAATATACAGCCTCGGTGTTCCTATCATTAACAAAAATATTAGCCTTTTAAAAAATCTCCCAAAAATATCAAGAAGCCTTGTTTGCCCAAAAGCATAGAGAGTTTTGGATTGTTTTTTTTAGCCCTACTTGATCTTTTATGGCAACATATACGTCACGTTAAACGATATTAGCAAAACAGGCCATTAATTTTCAAAACAGGCCATTAATTTTCTGAAATCTCGTTTATCGTAACTTGCTTCGGTCTTAACTCCAATGTTTGTATTGTAATTATTAATTGTACTTTATTATCATGAATTTGTTAGTTTTTTTTAGCGTAGATTAATTACTTAGTTTTAACGAAGATAAATTAGTTTGCATTATAATTGTTAATTGCACATTATTATCATGAAACTGTCAATTTTAGTTTCTAACGTATATTAACCTAGTTTATTCGGGCGAAGAGTCATTCTATGGATATACCGTAATAAAGCCTTTATTATTATTATTATTATTATTATTATTATTATTATTATTATTATTATTATTTCTAGGCGAGTCATAACAAATGACCAAGGGCTAATAGGAGGGCTTTCAATCTTGTGTTACATTTCAATCACTTTTCTCAATATTCGTGCTGTTCCTAGTAAGGCAGTCTTTTGTATATCTATGATATTACACGAGATATCAAGTTTTTCAAACCACTTTTCAAACTCTGTTGTTACACTCCCAAGGGCTTCTATCGGCACCACCTGTACTTTTCTCATTCTCCACAGTCGAGCAATTTCTCTTTTAAGTTCCTGGTATTTCTCGGCTTTTTCTTGTTCTTTTTCCCCGACCCTCTGGTCAGCAGGCACCGCAATATCTATGCTTATACAAGCTTTCGTATTTTTATTACTTAATACAATGTTTGGCCTTGTAGCCTCAATTACATTGTCACATTGTATATTAATGTCCCAAATTAGTTTGGCATCCTCATTTTCAACAGCACCTTCC
>JAOBRD020365367.1:4061-37464 GCA_027575215.2 Hydrozoanthus sils
ATAGTAACGCAAGAGTAGCTCACTTATAGTAACGCAGGAGTAGCTCACTTATGGTAACGCAAGAGTAGCTCACTTATAGTAACGCAAGAATAGCCCATTTAGTAACGCAAGAGTAGCCCATTTGGTAACTCAAAATTAGCTCTCGGAGTTAAACCACAATCTGAAAGGAAGTTACATCCAAGCAGATTACCAGCGAACAGAATATAAAAGTCTTAATTAAAATAAAAAGATAAACCTACAACTTAGTCATATAATTCATAGTCATATCCAGTTCTGACAAGTTACGGGTTGTACTAGTTCCAGGCTACCCGGGGTTACCAACCTCAATCCACGTGTTGATGGCGTTACATGTCGATGTTGGCAAATAAGCAATACCACTGACCAGCATCATCGGGGGCGCAAAAAAAGGAATGGCGAAACTTGCATTCTGTCAGAAGATAAACACCAACAAAACGAAATGCGAGTTTGGATTGTATTTAAACAGAAAAGCACCACTGCGTCTATCACAGGACTTTGTGTAACATATATCACATATATGGCTAGTTTGCTTTCTATCTTGTCCAAGTTACCTTTTGTGAACAGAAAAAGATGAAAGTGTTCTTCTTAAAGAAGAATGAAGATTAACAAAATTTTATGTAGGTCGTTCCCGTGGTCGTTAAAACTTCGAAACTGAACTTTTCACGTTGTAACTTTCTAAACGACGGCGTGCAGGTAACAAGCACGGTGCATTCCAACGTTCAGCTATTGTATTCACTATTGTTCACTGTTGTTGTCGTCGTCGACATCGTCATCGGCGTTGTCGTCCTCGTTACTTAAACTCCCTACTGTCAACATCAACAACATTGTCATCATCATCAATACTATTTCTATTTTTATCATTGTTAGTTTTTTCATATCTCAAAACAACCAAAAGTCAAAAAAGGACTGTACCTGGCAAAAAGCCAATTTGTCTTCTAAAAGTGGTTCTTCGTCATTTTTAAAGGCAATACTGTCTGTAAACTTAACCTTTAATGAGCTTGGCCTAGAGGCAAAGGTCAGCCATTCCTGTGTAGAGGGAGAAAATTGAATTTTAAACCAAAAATCAACAGCGGTTAAGCCCCTTCTCCGTTTGTACAGTTGAGAAACTTGTTCATGCAATGAGTCGCCAAATTTGATCTGATTGAAACTGCCAGCTACCATCCGTTCATTTAATTTCGTGGGCCTTAATTAGGGGGCAGTAGTACTTTTCTGGGGGAAACAAAACTGCAAAAACATCGATCCAATGGCAATACAGTTGAACCCTTAGCAACTACAATTCCCGACAAACTCGAACTTAAACAAAACTGATTTCCCATGGATACATGCTTATTGTAAGTTGGAGGTTTGTCACCTAAATAATTATATCTTAGTACCATTAAAAATAGTTTTAGCTCATTTTAGGCCGGTGATAAGCTTAGCTTTTTTTAAATTTTTGGGCAAATCTCAGCCGGGATGTCTGTTCTTATAAAAAAAAAGCGTGTGATGAAATTTTTTCGAAAAGTTTATTTTTGGTTTGGATAAAAACTTAAACAAAACTGATTTCCCATGGATACATGCTTATTGTAAGTTGGAGGTTTGTCACCTAAATAATTATATCTTAGTACCATTAAAAATAGTTTTAGCTCATTTTAGGCCGGTGATAAGCTTAGCTTTTTTTAAATTTTTGGGCAAATCTCAGCCGGGATGTCTGTTCTTATAAAAAAAAAAGCGTGTGATGAAATTTTTTCGAAAAGTTTATTTTTGGTTTGGATAAAAAGACTCCTTGTATTTTATGCAAAAAAAGACCACACGAAAAAAATCGGGAAAGAAAAAGATTGCGCCATTACATTCAAAGCATCCACTCACCACTGTGATGTTCTCATGAAGGCCGTCCATGTTTGTAACTTCCTTCAGACAGATCTTAAAAGAGCTTTTTCCAAGTTCAACCCAGAAGAAAGTGGCGTCTTGCTTTCTACCAAGTACTCGATGGATCGGAGTGGTGAACACCATAGTGAAGGGCTTTGGATAAAGAGCGAGTGAGAAAAAGTCACTAGAAACCATCGTAACAATGCATTTGTCTCGAGTAACTTGAACTGAAAATTTTTTGACAATGTGGGATTTCCCTTTTATTTATAATTACCATCATCTTTTTCATCAGCGCCTTTTTTGTTGTTGTTATCGTCATTATCATTATCATCAACATCAAGAAAATCATCACCACCGCTTTGAGTCATCATAAAGTATAGACACATTTTTTTGCAATGATTAGAGTTTTTTTAAAAAAATAAGACAAACTTTTTCGATCATATTGATCATCAGCAGGCTACAAACTTCGTCAACGAAACGTTTCAACATTTTATAACTGTCAACAGTATTTTTAAACATTGTAAAAATCCTAACCTTTTCTGTTATTCATTTAAGGATATTGGCGAAGATGCCTCAATGTGATGACGATTTTCTTGATGATGATGATAATGACGATAATAATGACAACAAAGATGGCGCTGATGAAAAAGATGATGGTGCATGCTGATAAATAGCACGTCGCGTCGAGATTTGCTTTAGACTGTTGGAAACAACATTTTAAAAACAAGCATAGCGAGCTAGAAACATACTGTCAATTGCCAAAGCGAGAAGGTAAAATTCGTATGTTTGGGCCATCGTGTATTAGTATATACCAGCTCGGCTACACGCGATTTGATTGGTTTAGAAATGGTAGATGGAGACAATATTTACCTCCGAAATAGTAGATAATGACACCGAAACAAAATGGCGGAAAGAAGTAGTCGCTTCGCGGCCATGATATTGAAAGAGTTTGCTATAAAAACAAAGGATATTTAAAAGAGCCTAAAGAAATTCTCTATTTTACACCATTTACTACGTTTTGTAGTGGACAAACTGTCAAAACACGTCAGTTGTCGTATGTTAGGCTGCTTACGCGCAAGTTTCGCCACGTTCTGTGATCAAGTAATAAAAGTAAATTTCTTGCTAAAGAATCTTTCGTTTTTCTTAAAAGAAAATTTCCTTTGTTCAGTTGCCTCGCTGATATATACTAAAACACTTTCGGCGCTCAGTAGATCTTCTGCCACTACCCACCTCAATTAAAATAAAATAAGTGTTAAACAGTCGTTACTGTACACGGAAAGCTTAAAGTATTAGTACTACATGAACAAAAACCTTGCTTACTTTACGTTTTCATTGTTGGGCAAAACGATGTTATAGTTGTGCACATATCTTGTCTTAATTTTACTTGTTGGCAAAGTAGGTCCTGGGACAGAGTGACGTCATTCTCGTGACTGTGCACATGTTTGTTTATTTGCAACGTTTTCAGAGAATTTATTTTCGAGCCTTTTTTTTTGTTATTTTCAAAACACTGCAATTCCACAAACTCGCCGCGGACAGCTCGTAACTTTAAAGATTTTTTTATCAATTCTCCCTCGTGTTTATAAAAACACAAAGACAAGGGAATTGCGTTTTACTGCTAAATTTAAAACTACTACCCCAATTCCCAGAATACTCACCGACGATGGGACGACGTTCTTACAAAGATTTCCTGTTGCCAATAGCCTGAACACAACTCTTCCGCTCTGAGTGTCGCTGGGTGAGCCTTTGAAAGCCAACCAGTTGATAACTGCTCTGTTTTTGGAGCCATCTCCGGTCTCCACGATACAAGCTTTGAAACCTTTATTTGTAACAGATTCTACCCAAGGAATTGAGACATCGTGGACTTCACGAAACGTGTCGCCGTGGCTTATAGACACGTAAACTTTCACTGCACCGGAGCCCTTGAACGGCGACGTAAACTTAATGTTGGTACACGTTTTGCCGTCTTTAGGCGGCGGTTTGGTTTTCAGAGAGAGCTTGCCCACTTGAACAGCGCCAGTAGCTGCGTAAAACCAAGTGTTGCAAGTTTAGAAATCAGTCGCGCCTATCATCTATCATTCTCAACTCGGCTAGCTCAATGGTGAGAGCCCCTATCGAATTGTGTTCGATTATTTTTCCTTTTCTTTTGCAGCGCGTCGAGAGTTTAGCTCTCTAAAGATTGTCAGCAAGATCTTGTACGTTTTATTATGAGTACTGTATTGCTTCAAAACGCTTACAGCGATGTACATCAAGTAAAATTTGAAATTGATTAAAAATTTCTGAGAAAAATCTTCCAACATTTTCAGTGAATTTCTCAAAGTTAACTAGTTGGCAACATGTCTGAAACCTCGACACTTTATTTTTAAGACGTAGCATAGTTTCGCCTTTTGTTTTGAGGAATAATTTTTCGTATAAATTTAGTTATACTTCAACACAAATTTAAACAACGTTTTGTTACATCTGAAGCCTCTTCCGTTCAAAGTATTTGACTGGTCACACTTCAAATTTCTTATTTAGTCTATCTTGATGCACTTCGTTAGAGTCGAGCCACGAAAAGGAAACACAGGTTTTTAGTACAAACAAGTTCAAGAGTTATAAATATTTAGAGTTCGAGCACTATAGTAGCTTGTAAACAAAATAACGACCAGGAACTTTGAACATCATTTCCCTACGCTTTAAACTTAACAGTATTCTTTCATAATATCTCGAGTTTACCTTTCACAAACTTGGCCGACAAAAGAAGCAATACCACAATGCAAAACTTCATCTTGTTTCAGGAGACGTTAACTGTGTCGTGTCGAGAAGAAATGGCAAACTCCAAGGAGTAATGCTGGTTTTGTCTCGTGTCACAGCTGCACGTGCAACAGTTACTGACCAATTAGCGTTAAGAGTTGAATATTCGTTGATTACCTCTCACTTTCTGCTATTCATTAACTTCGGTTTTTTTTAATGTAGCAAGTTTTTTTTTCACACTTACAATTTTATTTTTTGCACGAGTTAAATTAAGAGGAAAGTTCAAGCAGTGTCACCCGGGCAGGAGTTAGTAGTGTCACCCGGGCAAGCGTGTTGAACTTGTGCAGGAGTGGAAAAAACCGCGTATTTCGATAAGATGGAAAAAAAGTTTCAATGGGAGGAAGGCATACTCGTTTCTGTTATAAGTTTTCAAATGTCTACTTCTTTTGCCAAAGCAAGTCACAATCAGCCTAATTAGTGCCAAGGTGCAAAGGATTTTCGTTCACACTTTAATAGCACATACAACATTTAGGCATATTTTGGCCTTTCACTAATGTTTAACAATCATTTCCAAGCATTGGAAGAGAGCTACTAAAGAAAGTAGGCATAACACAAACTGAAAGTTTGGACAAAGGTTATTACCTTTACAACTGATATTTTTAAATCTTCCCTCGGTTCTCTCAGGTAGAATGGAAACTTGGAAAAGTTCAAACTCTTGGTTTGCTGTTTTAAATTTACAAGGCTCGTTTGCTGTAATTTTTTTTATAAGAACCTACAAAAAACATTTCCTCTCTCCTTTTACCGATACATGAAGGAAACTTTGTCTTTTTAGTTCACAACGCATAACTCGTAAGGGACATAAAGCAAACGAACCAAAAATCAAAATTAGGCATACTACAAGGCCCCGTCCACACGCATCTTTTTGCTCCGTTTTCAAAAAGATTTTCGTCCACATCTATCGTTTTTGCCTTTCCATACTACAACTCGTATCCGTTTTGAAAACGATTTTATATCTTCCTGAAATAGATGTATAATGTCAGATGTAATTTAATTAGACAATAAAGCAACATAAACAAAAAATTTACGAGTGCTAAATCATCCCGATCAAGGCAGAAGCCATGTGATAGCGCTTATCCGCCATTTTGGATACTCACGGTTGAGTAGTATGGCGCTTGGTGGTGTTGTTTTGGTGACGCCATCGTTTTCAGATAGTATCGTTTTCAAATCGCTCCACTCTGGATTGCAGGCTCCGTTTTTGTTGCTCGCTTTCAGTGTTGTCGTGTGGACGATAGCCGTATCCGGAGCAAAAAGTCTCGGTTTTCGTTTGAAAACGGATACGTGTGGACGGGGGATTAAGTGTGTTTTTGTTGTCGTTGTTGCCGTCTTCGTTACTCAAGTTTTTGAAGACGACAGCGTGCAGGTGACTAGCACAATGCATTCCATCGTGAAGTTATCTAATGCTTTTGTAGTCGTCGGTGATGTTGCCTTCTTCGCCAGGAGACCGTATTGACACCAAGCCCTCTTTACTTTTATGTCACGTGACTCGACTGCCTAAGCTACCTTAAGGGAGTACTGTTGAACCCATGAAACGTGATTCTGTCTTAGCTGTCCAAAGGGGAAAACACGACCAAAATAAGCGGATCTTTCTTTGCACTTTCAGTGTCACTAATCTTAGAGATCCAAAATTTCGGTACACAAAACTACGTCGTATACGACAGTTAATGTCAGCCAAAACTAAAGTAGACCCCAGTCCCACGAGAGATTTAAGGTAACTCATGCGCGCGCGATATATGGGGCTTTAAAAAAAGGTCACACTGAAAATAATTTTATTTAAAACACTTTTATTTACTGAAATCATTTTACACACTTCTCATGCTACAAAAAATCGAAGAAAAGGAATTGTGTCAAATGCACTTCAAAAAGCAAGCAGATGCGTTTAAAAGTTTTACTCAAGCTTGATTATACAAGTAAGGTCAAACATATTGGAGTGACAAGTGCTTTAAGTTAAGTTGAAGTTTCCGGAAATAACGCAAAGATTGTCCGATTTGCAAGCAATTTTTCTCTAGGGAAACTTTTAACAGGGCTTTCAGCTGTATTGACGCAATCAACTATACACTCTTCATTAGCTAGTTCTTTCAATTTTTAACTATTAATACAGTTATTTACAAATTTTCTGCAACCAAAGAGCTCAGAAGCAATCACTTAGCTTCTAGATCTATTAGCCAGTTGACCGTCGACACAAAATTACAACGGAAAGCGTTTCGCGTGCACATCTGCGTAAATCTTTCTCTACTCTCGCTGTTTCGAAGTTTTTGCACGCTGCGCTCCTTTAGGTTTAACCCTAACGTACAACATTGCCGGGGCTGGTTGTATTTGATGCACCAGTCAATTGAAACCCAGCCACCCGACCCCAGGGAAAGGGCGACACAACACATTGTTAAAGGAGAACTGAAGTAAAAAAAAAAACAATTGTGGCTAACTTGAAAATAGAAATTATGTTAAGTGTGATTATCAAGTTCCTTATTCCACTTTTTTGTCGGTTGGCATGAAACGCCGTGTAATAGTTGGGTTTTGGACGAATTTTCCAGCAAGACATCGCAGGCGCCAAAACCCGTGTCAGCGGTTGTTTATGACGTTTGTAGAGAATATTTACAATAATATTCGAAGTTTTCTGTATTCAACTCGAAGAAGAGTTGCACAAGGTTTGTGCCTTGCCCAATGATTCCCCACCACTGACGTCATAATCAACCGCTGACAGGCGTTTCTGAGCCGTTGTATAAGAAACGAAAAGCCGAATTAGGTTGGTCATTTTTGCTGTGAATATGGCTTCTCAAAACGAAAAAAAATTAATTTTTCTATTCTTAAAATGTTAAACAATCTGATAGTTGTGAGGAAAAACATTTGTCTTTTTTTACTTCAGTTATACTTTGAACGTTTGTTTCTTCTCTGGTCATAAGGGCTTCTTTGTGGTTCAAACCACCCGGCACCGTGGCACCGTAGATAAGCTTTGCTCTTTCATGCAAATTTAGGCTAAATATTTACTACTGTTTTTGTAGAAGCAATGCATACTATTTCTTAAATTGTTCGTTCTTTCTGGTTAGACTGAAGACAATGAAAAGTACAGTAGTACTAGGCAATATCATGCCGATAATGTATAAAACATAGCAAGTAATCGATGATCACGCTAATAATAAATGTATCAAGGAACTGCGCTCAGCACCAAACTCAGTGCATCAAAATTAGCAAAATTGCAACGTTGCGTAAAAATTTCCCTAAAACTAATATTGATATAAAGTTTTAAAACTTGATTTTCCGTCCTTATTTTTTGCAGAGAAACGTATGGAAAAACATGGAAACGAGGCTGTATAGACATTAATGCCCGTTTACCATATTTTTTTTTGGAAAATCATCCAGTTCCAAACCTTCGTACCTCTGCCAATTGCGATCAATCCTTATGAAGCTTTAAAGTTTTGCTAATAATGACGTGCTGAAATTGACACTAGACACGTTTTCCCGATAAATTGAATACATTTGATGCCATGCTAGCGTGCTAACGGCCTAAAGGACTAGGAACCCAAGCATTGTCACCAGTACGTTTAAACATTCGATTCCAAACTCTCTCACATTTTTAATATGGACCTCACGCAACGACTACGGCAGAGTACAACAGGTCAACTGCACGCTGTCGTCTTCAAAATTACAACGTGAAAAGTTTAATTTTCGGCTTCTTACGACTACGGGAACGACCTACAGAAAATTTTGTAAATCTTTTTATAGCTTTATGCAGGGAACTTTAATCTTTTTCTTTTAACAAAGCGTCACTCGAACAAAAGAGAAGGCAAACGAGTCAGACACGATCGAGAAGGGCAAACCAGAAGGGTGTATTTTGTAAGCCGTAATCAATGCGTAAGTTCATTATTAACTTCCGGTTAAGCGTTAAATCCCAGCTATGTTCCGTCAGTCTATTTCCATCTGCGGTAACTTGAACACGAAAAAGCTCTATTCGAGTTTTAGCCAAAGAGACTGTGCTGTGGACTAACTGTTGACTGGTGCTGGGAGGTTCGAAAAAAAAAACTGACGAAAGCGGAACCATATGCGAAACTGCCGTACGTCACAATCGTGTGCAGATATCCAAAAGTACGTCTTACACTGGATCAATAGGGGATTTTCGCCTAAATCAAAAGGATGTTTATAGATCCGAAACACAGGTTTACAATTGCAAGGTTCTGGACGCCAACAAAATCTTGCGAAAACCCTGGCCTGACCTGCGGAGCTCACAAGGTGTTAAGAGCCGTAACGTGGTGAAGTTGTGTATGGCTAAACTCGGGAACACAAACTTGGTTAGTATCACCTTTCCATCTTAGGTGCCCATAAACTTTCCTTTTTGTTTTCTTATCTAAAAATGAACATTTCCGAAAAAAAAATATTGATTTGAACAAGAGGCGAATAAATTAACAGTTTTCAAAAACAATAAATCACCGCTATTTTGGTAGGAACACTGCTCCTCGTACAGCAACAACAGTAGAGTGCATGTAAAAGTTCCGGAAAATGTGTTGCAGCTTCATTTTCGCTGTCTCTTTCGTTAGAGCTTTCCTCCTCCAACAGAATTATTATTTTCATGCGACGCGACGCAATTTCCTTAATCTACGTCACAGTGAGCCTGTCATCCTTATGATCAGCAAAAGTGTTGGCCAAATAAAAGTTCCTTAAAAAATTAGTGTTTTTGTTCACATAAAAAAACGTTTCATTTTAGAATATGTTCTTTCAAATAAAAAAAGAAAAAAAATGAAAGGTTTTGGGCACTATAATTGTGACTGTAACTAACAAATGTACCGAGTAGATAAGCAACTCGTGCCAAGGAAGGTTCCCTTTTTGTGATGGTCAGCGTTATCTGTTTGTGGCTTATCTCTATTACAATAAATGATTTATGTGGAATCTCGCTCTTTTTAAAATTTTTGTAGCTACTGTGCACCCGCGAGTAGATACTATGATATCGTTTCCGAATGTCGCCGTCCAACCGAGCTCAGTATCCTCAATCTTCAGATTCCCATCGGACTACATGTCGCGCGAGGTAGATTAGGTAGTAATTTAGATAAGCATCGGATTTCGGCTTCGCAAGTTTTAATCAAGATGGTTTAAAAAAAGCAAAATTGATACTTTGCTTACTTATAGCTTTTGTTGCTTGGAATTGAACAAGTCTTTCATTTGTTAATAAATAAGACCTGCACTCATTTTTCTGAAGACTTTTTCATTTCATATCATTTTGTTACTTCTAGAATCTGACTTGTTTTTGAGTAATAGCGAAAAAAAAAAAAAAAAAAAACGAACGAGAAAATGAGAGAAAGGCAAAAAAAGCGCAATCAGGAGCCAAGACCGGTCGAAACAAAACAAAAGCAAACGAAATACATAAGAAAACGAAGAAAAGGTTAACAAAAAGAAATAGAAAAAGAGAAAAAGGTAATCAGCAACACAAAACTGCCAAAGCCATACTCCTTTGCCACTCTTTGATATGTTTTATGATTAAATCACTTTTCGTGTCTGGAATAAGTTAATTTTGGGTAGAGTGGACTCCGTGTAGTATGAGACACATGTACTGCAGAAGGGTGTTAATGAATATGCAACAAAGGCAGAAAAAGAGAGAAATCCGAGTTTGCTAGCTCTTTCAAACAGTCTTAGGCAAACTTTGAGACAAAAGTCTGTTGTCTTAAGCAAGATGAAGCAAAAAAAATTAAAATAGTGTCTTTCCAGCAAATTGTGTACGTAACTGCTGTTCAAGCTGGATTGTTTTTAAAAAACCGAGATTTTCCTCATTCATTTCTTTTCTTTTTTTCTTACTTCATTCATTTTTTTAAATTTAGTTATTTTAGCTTCTTCTTTTTCTTCTAATCTGCTGGCCAGCAGGCATTGATTTGCAGCAGGTGAAAAAATTATTTTAGCGTCTTTAAACGAGAACAAGACAGGTTTGTGTAAGGTTTGAGATACGTAAACGAAAAAAATCCATAACTTTTCCATAGCCAGCGGTCGAAAAAGGAATTTTCCAAAACTTTCCTGGTCTTGGAAAAAGGTATTATCAGTTTCCAAGACTTTCCAAAACCTGTACGAACCCTGTTTCTTTTACCTTTTCTTTCTAAGGTCCTTTAAAATAACTCAAAAAAGTCCTTGAAATTCCTTGAATTGCCTTGTAGAAAGGTGCAAGAACCCTCTATTCAAATAAAAAGTGTGAAGGAAGTTTCAATCAATAAAGCTATGCTTTAAAACAGACAGGAATGCAGTAAACGAAGGCAAAACAAAAAACGAATTGGGCGAGCCAATGAGCCAAACCTAGTTGGCGTTGCTAATGTTGATTATGTGGTTGCGAAGAAGGACAACCCAAACAGATGGCAGGAATGTGAACTCAGGCACAAGACCTCTCACGGACAACAAAGATTTGCTGCAAAAAGTTGCAGAAGGTGCAAGCAACGAGAGCTTTCAATACCGTGAATACGTCCGAGGAAAAACAGAATCCGATGTGCTAATTGATGTACTTCAAAGGGTAACAAGAAACTGCCAAGCGGCAAAGATTACTCAACAGATAATAAATTTAATCAGGGCTTTGGAAATTGGAGAAAATACGCGAAGAGAATTAGCAAGCTCTCAGACAAAGACAATACGACGTTTGCTCCAGGACTAAAATATCTATGACAGCTGTAACAAAATTTCTTGTCTGAAAAGTCCAACTAAGTAATGCCATCCTGCAGGTAACTAAATTCAGTTTATATGCAGAAACTTCGGAACTTAAGAAACTTAGGTTGCTGGCCACCAAACTTGTAGTAGAAGAAGATTTAGAAAAACTGAACGATGAATAAAAATTCTACCAGAACATTGGTACATTTAAGGTAAAAAAACCGCAAAAGGTATTCCGATTTGACCTCTGCTGGTATAAGATTAACGAAATAAAGAATGTAATAGGTGAGAAAAGGTTTGATTCACTTATCTGTGAACAAAAACAACTCTTGTTTTCAGTCATAGCATTGAAAATGCTGAAAGGTGATTTTCGCCTTGACATCTAGTATTTTTTTGCAGTTTAAGTGAATAGATAAATAAAGATTCAATTAAAGAAAATACGAAAGACATTTTTGAAAGTAAGCATTATATATAAGGCAATTCAAATGATTGTTTCAGTAATATAGTTCTAGCAACTCTATAGTCTATGTTATTCGAAATAAGTTTTTTGACAAGATAACCTACATTTAGTTTTGTAAACAAATACTCAATATGGAATATCACTTTATACTTTGATGGAAAAGACAGCAGCTAGAGTGCTTGACATTATAATTCTGAGTTAGAGTAGTACCTGTCATTCGTATATGTTTAAGATTGAACTTGCTACATACAGTAGTTTCCCCTGACTGTATATATTTCGTGTAAAAAAAGGCTACAACTATTATTAGGACTTTTAACAATAAAATGCCAAATTCTTAAGACAGATTTAAAATACATACTATATATTTTTCTTAAGACAGAGTTAGATAAAAGAGCTATAAAGCACACTCACTTTGAACTAAAAAGCGTTGTAGTACAAGAAAATAAATTCCCGCAGCTGCTTTAAGATTTCTGGTTGTTTTATATTAGCGTCATCAACGATTGTGACGGTACTTCGATTAAGCTTCGCACTTGAAAATGACTAGGGCAGCGCTCATTCGGGGGCGGCGCTCAATCGGGGGCGGCGCTCATTCGGGGATGGCGCTCAATCGAGTAAATACGGTAAACAAATTGTTTCACTGACACTGTGTTTACAATTTAAAAACCGACTTTTGACCTTTGGCATTGCATGCTTAGCTGCTAATCAGTTTCCAGGCATCATGGCTGCCGGACGAAGCATAACTATTTTTTTTCGACTTCTGTCACGTGGTTGAATACTGGCCTCTGAGTGGCTGGTCAAACGCGACATCCGATTTTTCGGTAGCAATCCAACGGCTTACCACAAAGACGATAAACTATCATCTATCTATCTATTCAAGCTGCGTTAAATTTAAATCTGTAGGGTTTTGCAATAAGTTAATTAATAAATTCAAGGTGACGACGTTCAATCGACTCGTGATCAGCGATTGCTTAAAAAGAAAAAGTACAGCACATTTTCAATACTAAATAAATGCCTTGCACGAAACCGAAAGTATAATTCCTGCGATACTGCTGACCATTTTAATAAGTATTGCCGGAGCAGTTCAAGGAAGACAGTTATGCACAGCCAAACTCGGTTAAAGAGGATGAGTGAGAAAAAGCCAACGACTCTTTTAGTTTTGATGTAGAAGTACAATACTCGTTCAAGATAGAAAAAAACTCTCAAGCAAAAGGTGAGCATGCAAAGAAATAAGAAGGAATTTTCAGGCTCATCTAGATAGCCAGAAATGTAACAGAAAACTGATGAACTTCCAAGAAAGATTGAAAAAACACCTGCATGATGAAATTGATACAGTAAAAGAGAAGCGCAACAGCACTGACAAAGAAATATGCTGCCGAAGGAAGTTAATGCGTGATTATGCAGCAAGAGCAGAAAAAGAGAAAAACCCCGAGTTTGCTAGCTCCCTCAAACAGTTTGAGGCATAATGTGAAAGAATAATCCTTTGTCTTGATTGGAAGTCGAGTTATTCTTTAAGGCCTTACTTAAACGAAAACAAATACTAAGAGTTACTTTCGGTAATTTTGCATCCCAAAGTTAGAATATTGCCTTTCCTGTAAACTCTTGATAGTTTGTAGGTAACCCTGCAACACCAGTACAAAACCCAGGATTTATTTTGGTTAGTTTCTTATTTTCTTTATTTTCTTATTCTTCTCACTTCTTATTTTATTCTTTTTATTATCTTCTTTTTCTTCATTTATTTCTTCATTTATTTATTCTCAATATATCAAAAAGCCCTTGATCTTGAGGATAAAGGTATTTTAAAATGACTCAAAAAACCTTAAAAATCCTCGAGTTGGTTTGTGAAAAAGGTAAAGGAAACCTGTACACGAAGTACGAATTTCAAGGAAGTTTTAATCGCTCCAACTATGCTTGAAACAAAAAAAAAGAAAATCAACAGTGCAAAGACAGAAATGCAGTAATGGAGGACAAAACACTAAACGAGTAAGACGAGTCAATGAGCCAAGCCTAGTTAGTGTTGCTCATGTTGATTATGTGTTAGCGAAAGATGGGCAACGCAAATAAAAGGCAAGAGTGTGAAATCAGGCACCAGTCCTTGCACGAATAACGAACTAATTTTAAATGAGTCAATCCGATTTGAACGCCAAATATTCAACTTAAAGACTCTGTAGCAGGAGTTTTGAAAAATATGAAAGCTTGGCTCGGTCTCTCTTTAGCTATGGGCTTATGGAAAAAAATGAACTTAAAATCGTATTGGTCAACTAATTCAGTCGTCAAAACTCCACTGTCTACATAACATAGGGCGGAATGGCTGAACATCTGACGTCACAGGCTAGAATTTGCATCTCTTTTGTGCGAAGCGGCAAGATCTGAATCTTGCTATTTAAAAGGGAAATAGCGCAAAAAATGCGCTTTTCAGAGTATTGCATCACTAATTTTACAATGTGTAAACTAAGGCACTTTGTTCCATCAAAAATATTACTCCAAATTTATTATTCAACTATTTTCCCTTTTCTTACCTATGGTGTAGTAATATGGGGAAACACATACCCAAGTAATCTACGTTCTCTTGTAACAATTCAAAAAAGAGCAATTAGAATATTGACTTTTTCGCACTTTCAAGAACACACATCATACCTGTTCAAAAAGTTTAATTTACTCAAGGTCATTGATATTATTAAACTATACACTGCAACATTTATGCATCATTTTCACAAAGGCCTTCTACCTAAAAGCTTTAGTGACTTTTTCACGCCAGTGCGTAATAGACACAAATATAGCACTCGACTTACATCCAAATCGACTTTTTGCTTGCCACAAACAAGAACAAATTATGGCATCTTCAACATATGATTTTTTGGTCCTAAACTTTGGAATTCTATTGAAAAATCCATAAAATCATCTAGTATTTTTTCATTCAAAAAGACATATAAACAACTGCTAATTTTGGCCTATTAATAGATTCGGGTTTTTTTTTTCCATCCGTTTTTTTTTATCCGTTGCTTGCTCCTTCTGCATCTTTTTCTTTTTCATATTTTTATTTACTGATTTTATATGCTGTATTCATTGTACATTTATCTTGCACTTTTATGATTTTACAAGTTACTTATAATATTACAGGAAGGGGTCTTTCTCTAACGATTAAGACTTCTGCCTGTAGACTTTATCACCGCTAATCACATTCTGACCCTTACTATTGGTATTTTCTCTTTTGTAAAGGCCACCTGTTTCCAACTAGCCCTTATGGTTATCACAGGTGGCCTGCACTCTCTTTCCGTTTAATTATTAGGTGTGCAAACTTGTATAACTGTAACCTAAAGTGCAAATATAATGCTTGTTGTTGTTGTTTTCTTGAAAAAACATCATCCCGCCTGGCCGAGAGAAGTTCAACGTGGATTATTTTTCGTGACATCGCCCGTTCGTTGAACGCAGTCGATTTCCTCCATTTCTGCAAGATTCGGAACATAAATCCTTCTCTTTTCGCTATCTTGCATTGTTCACAGAATAAAGCCGGAATAGTTAGTTACGTATGTCACAACTGTCAAATCTTGCCCCGCCTGACCGAAATACAGTATCTTGGCTGTATGCCTTTACATGCACTAAAGTTTTCTCGGCTTGCCGGGTGCCCCCGCTCGCCAAGATGGGAAACTCGACAAGCCTGGATAGCCCGCCTACATGTAAATGATAAGTCAAAATACAATAGGGACGGTAAACCCGGCAATATCTCGGCTTCCTGGACCTTTTCTATGGGACATAAGGATTGAGAGCAAGATATTTAACACTTATTTATGTTTCCCAGGTTTTCAGATGTCCGAGCCTTAGCACCATGTGACTACGACGTCTTTGTTCACCAACCAGAACAGTCAAGGTGAGATTTTGTTTGCAAGGCATGTGGCTCACGTGTGCTACTTTGTAGGTAATAAAGATAAAGATGATAGTATTTATCAAACTTATAAGAAATGATTTCGAAATACATGACATAAGAAAAGTTAGTGAAAAAACGTTAACCGACGTTTCGGTGTATCTAGCACCATTGTCAAGGTTACATGTTGAGTAAAAAAAAAAGCGGTATGCGAAAGGCTAAGTTGAACAACAATTTACACAAGAGTAGCAAGATAATTAATTAAACACTTTAGCACGAAGAGAGTCCCACTGTACATTCAATGCTGGTTTTAAATCTTGAATGCATAGCATCTCATTAACTAGACAGTCAAACTTTTTAGTGCATTTTCTGATGACATCGAAGCGTGCTAATAAATTATCTGGGACGGCAGTAGTAATTATGACAATAAAAATAATATTAATGATGATGATGATAATGATAATAATAATAATAATAATAATAGTAATAGCGATGATGATGATGATGATGATGAAGATAATGATAATAAGAAAAATACACATTGTAATATTTACAATAGTAATAAAATAAATAACGATGTTAGAAATTTAAACTATAGTAATGAAGATAATATTTGTGATTTTTTTTATTTATTTTGTGTTGTGCAATCCCCCATCAATGTTTAGCTACTCACGAATGCAGCGGTTGTAAGATAAAGGCAGTTATTTATATCAGTAAGAAAGGAAGGCATTAGTAAACACATCAATCATTCCTAGATTGCTGTAATTTATAAAATGAGTTAACAAGATCTCGTGTCTTGCACGGGGCTTTCTTTCGATTCAAAAATAACAACACAACTCTTTCTTCACTGTGACTCGTTTCTGTACAGACCCATCACGCAAGCGTGGGAAGGAGGTGTGGCGTTGTCAAAGTCAGACGATTTCCTGACCAAGATGTGCGTGACAAAAGCAGAGTTCGAAGAACATGGAAAAAATCTGTGCAGGGATAGATTTGACTCGTGATTTTTTTAAACCCAATCCTCGTACTAGGGCCCACTTGTAGCAATGACTTCGCCCTGGTGACTCTAACCTTGTTCAAGTCATGTGAATAACCCCAGGCAAAAGCCAAACACAGTTATTGAACTCGACCTTACCACGCGTTCGGTGGGTTTCTATTGTCAGCTACCGAGAGAGCTTCTAGCAGCAGGATTCGAAAGTTGTCTAAGGGTCGTGAGGTAGAACATCACATCGGACCAGTGCACAATAAGGGTTTCAGACTAATGGATGTCTCAACTATCGGACGAAGGAGTTTTAAAGACAAGAACAGAATTTTTTTCTTTTTCATTTTCACAGCTCCAACCGTTTCCTACATTTACCAACGAAACTTATAGTTCAGTCGATACAGGTTTTAGTTCCCTTTGACCCGCGAGGTCTTAGTACCATTGTACTGGCTGTCTTCATAACATTAGCACGCATGTGCAACACTGCAGATATTTTCATCAAAAGCCAGATCCCACAAGCGCAAGGCGAACCTTAGAGATGATTGATTAGTGCGGAATAAATTGAAGGCTGTGGAAAGTTGATCAGACTGAGAGAGACAGAAAGGTTCAGAAAGCAATGGGCCTCAAAAACGTTTTCTTCTCTTTTCATAGTACACAACGCCACTTAATGCGCAGTATAACTTATAAAATTAAACCACACTAAAAAACGAAAGTTGGTAACGCTATTGTTTAAAGTTTATTCATATTGTAGTCTAATGCCTTGAAAACTTCAGTAATATTATAATATGTGGTTTATTTATTAGTTTACTGTTTGCAGTGTATTGCTTACAAAAGTTATTCAACTGTCAAAGGCAATTCCCACCTAGAATAGTCTTAGCTAAACAAAGTTAGATGGATAAAACAATAGCAACAATAGTACTGCAATGTAATATTTACAAAAAGTAACTCGACTGTCGAAAATAATCCCCACCTAGAAAATAATAGCTTAGTAATTAAACAAACCTAGCTGGATGACATGTTTGATTGCTACAGCAATGAGTCGAGACAGAGAACACCAGTGAAAAAAATTGAATTAATTCTTACGATTAATGGTTCTGTATCCCGCAAACACTTGTACAGTAAAATCTAGGAAAGATAATGGCGACCGTTTTCCCTGTAAGTTACACTGGGTGTTAGCACAGTGGGTAAAGCGCTTTACTATCTGACTGTGAAATAGCTCCGAGTTTTGCGAGAGGATCTGAACAAGAAACTGTTGTTTGTTTGCTTTTCGGAGTTCTGCTCGCGAAACAGACAAATCAACTATTCACCACAAGGTGATTACATGGTTACAAAATATATGGATTCTACTAGTAAAAGTGGTTGGGGACCGTAAAACATGACCATTGACATTTTCGTTTGTGCGTCTTTTTATCTCTTCGCCCCGGTTTGTTTGAACTCTAGAACAAGCTCTTCTCACAGTTTTTGTGTCTACTCCTTAAGCGGTCCTTGAACCAGTTTTTTGGAGTTTTGCATTTTGTGCTGCCGTTCAGTGTCAACTCGAGCATGGAGAGGGTTTCTCGCGACCCATGCTGAAGACGCTATCAACAATGCTACGAATACGAGCTCTGTAGAGACCCATGACGCGTTTATTGATCATAAACGATAAACATATGAAGAAACCTGAAAGGTAAAGAAACGAAGAGAAGCTTGAAATATTTGATCGATCGATTACAAGTACTAGAATTCAGTCACCAGTTCACCGCGCTATAAAAGGGCCTGAGGCAGGCAGTCGTCACCTTCAGTTGTCACTCAACCTCCGAAGAAACATGTCATGAAATAGACAAATAAAATAACTGATTACTTCAGAATCATAAGTTTTTGTTGATTTCTGTTTCAAACAAAGGTAAATTATTTTAACGAAACATAATATACTACAGTGGTAAAAAGAAATGCTAGCGTTAAGTACGCAATGAGAAAAACTTGTAGGAGTTGTGACATTTTCGCCGAAAAAGGTAAAAAGTTAGCCTGAAATCTCGAGGAAATTTCTTGTATCTAGAACGAAACTAAACAACTTTCCTTGCGTTTCTTTTTAATTCTACTGTATGGAAGAAACGATTATAAATGTTTAAATTTTAGTGGTTATGAATTTCTTTATTTCTATCGCTCAGAGAGAAGCTGAAACGTCGCTTGATCCAAAATTTGAATTTTGAAAGGTGTCAGATATGGAAAGAGTTATTTAAACAAACGTTTTTTAAGCATCTTGTATAAGTTTACTGTTTTCGATACTATTCAGTCTGACTTACATCTTGAGTTAAGCGACTCAAATTTTTGACGATGCTGACTGCTACTAGGGAGTTTAAGATAAGAGTACGAAAACATCGATGACGACGGCAGAAAACAATGTTGAAGAAATTAGTTGAACGTTGAAATGTACCGTGCGGGTCACCTGCACGCAGCAGTCGTCTTGAAAATTACAACATGAAAAGCGTGGTTTTAAGTTCTCGCGGCTACGAGAACGACCTACAGAAATTTTTTATCAATCTTCCATTACACCTTTAAGAAGACTATCTTATTTTCTATTCACAAAACGTAACTCGGACTGAAAAGAAAGCATACAAGCCAGAAGTGATCGAAAAAGGCAAGGAAGAAGTGTGTTATTTGAAAGCCGTCGTCGTATCTTTTGAGTCTAAAAACTCACTGCTGCTGTTTCTACTATTAAGACTATTTTATAGCTCGTAACAAAAACGGTACCTTGCAGACTGTTTGTAACAACATATAAATAGTCCAGGATGGCAGTCTCCTCCGAAATGCCAGTCATAAACCCTAGCACCCAGGGAACTCCCGTAACAGTTGTCAGCTTCATACAGAGCAATGGCTGGTATGTGCGTGACGATCCGTGCGCAGCTATCTGCCTCGTCTCCTAATTAACGATATAAAAAGTTAGCGTGACAAGAACAACCGGGAGATCCTAGAATACAACAGTTCGTATTCAGAGAGACGGAAAAGATGCTATCTTAAAGTTCACTTCAACCATTTTAAAATATCCTGAAGTATAATCCAATTAAGTATAACCTAACCACAAAATATCGGTTCGGCACATGTTTTGGACGATGGACTCGCAAGGTTCATTTCTTGCTCGATCGTGGTGAAGGAAAGAAGAAAACTAAAATGTAAAAAGGATTTTGTTTTGTCTTCCGCCAATGTTAATCCATTTAGTTCAGAACCCAGGTTACTGGAAAAAAGGAATCCCAGTGAACGCTCTTTACAGCATCTTGTTACTCATTTTACCTGTCGAAGGCAATAGTTTCAGTTGCCAGATAACTCTTATTTTGAACATATTAACATATTTTATTCATTCTAGTATAGATACAAAACTCGCTTGCTTGCTCTGTTCATAGAAACTCTTGTGGCTCGTTTTTTCTCAGCACTTCTTTCGTGAACTAAAATCTTACGCGCGTTTTCTATCACAGAGCAACCAGCGAGTTTTTTATTCTTTTTATTAAAGCAATAAACCATACTTTTCTATGGGTTATAGAAATAATAAACCACGCGGGATGTTGGGAGAACACGAGAACGCTTTCGGCTCGGGATTTACAGCTTTTCTCGTGTTCTCCCAACATCCCGCGTGGTTTTTTATTCTTATAAACCAATAGAAAAGTATGGTTTATTGCTTAAATAAACTACACAAAAAGCCGATAAATGACGTAAGCAGATACACTCTATTTATGTTTAGAGTGCACCACCACAGCCAATCGGAACGCGCGATATATCTTGTTTATTTTGTAATACAAAATGGAGCTACCATGCGAGTTTTCCGTATTGCCAGCACAGTTCGCGTAAGGGCAGTAATGTTAAACGTCAGTATGAAGGCGATCGGGAGTCCAAGTATCGCCAAAGCGGCTTTGCCATTACCAACCCAACAGTAGCGACCACCACCTGTAGGAAAATAATTTCTTTAGTGCACCATAAATTCGCCGCCTGGGCATTCTTGTTTTAGGACACTTTCCATCACGGGATTTTTAGCGGGGGTTCCTATGGAAACGGGAAATGAGAGCAGCTGGTATAGAAACATGCACTGTCTCGCATCACAAATCAAGGACACTTAATTAACCGATTCGTAAAAAGGAGTAAAGAGATACATGATACCGTACACTCTACAATACTTCTCAAAGGTGGTAAAAAACGACCATTCTACCAACAAACCAAAATCTTCACCACAAACCACATTACTTCCCGAACACAAACCACGTACATCACTATCAAACCATTTCACTACCAACTTAACGTACATTATCACCAACACAAACCATATTACCAGTACCACAAACCATATTACCAGTACCACAAACCATATTACCGCCACCATAAACCATATTAACGCCACCATAAATCTTATTACCACTACGACAAACCATATTACCACCACCACAAATCTTATTACCAGCACCACAAACCATATTACCGCCACCATAAATCTTATTACCACTACCATGCACAAACCATATTACCACCACCACAAACAATATCACCACCACCACAAATCTTATTACCATATTTCCACCACAATATACCATATTCGCACAAACCATATTTTCTCCAACACAAACCCATCAATGCCAACATCAGTACAAAGCTTGGTTGCTGTACTTACCGTAATTTATCGCAGCAACACCTGTTAAATCCAGCCCTAGGCACGTAGAAACCAGCAGGAATGGAGCACCCCAGGCGTATGCACTGTACTTGGAGAATACGTTGGAGTGCTTCGCATTGCTGGTTCGACCATCTGTTAAGGAAGTTGAATAAAATTTGTGGCAGGTTTTCTTGTTTGTACATTAAAAATGCTGCATTGCGTTACGTTAGCTTTGGTGAAATGATTGAGATAAAAGAGATAAATGTAGAAAAAAGTCGACGATCGAAGCACACACTGTAAGATGCACGAACAGCCGTTTTGCATATTTGACTCATTATAACACAATGAATCCATAGTTTTCAAGGTCGGCAATGGGAGTTGCACAGAGGGGCTTACTGGAGTGAAACACTTCGAACGTCTGTGATCTGCGATTACTGCTAGTTTCTTAGGCTAAAAGTTTGTTTTAGAAAATAGCTTCAGTTAGCAATCTTACTGGTAAACCTACGTCAGAATCCACGGACCAATGCTGCCTGAACTGAGATTGCTGACAATTTTCTAAGTTACGTTTGAATACGCTTAGATTTAACTCGCTTTCAGATCGACATGTAATGATAACTCTCATTTTACAGCCTGTGTGTGTGAATTACTCAGTCAGTAAGATCTCTGACTGTCAAGCGTGAGGCCCCGATTCCGAGCCTTGCCGAGGATTGAACAGTTGTGGTGTCTTCTTGAGCCACACCGTCTATGGACAGGGACGTTAGGCAATTCTAGTATCTCGTCTTCTGGCGGGGGACTTAGATGAACCAACAAACTTAATTATCAGTAAAACCAGGCTTTGACCCGGTGCTATGGTCCGGCCTTTAATATACACGTGAGGGTTTAACGTGTCCCGATTACTTTAAGCTAAACGACACTTAAATAAAGTTTATTTACTTTTTATTTTAACCTCACCTTTTGACGCAAACACCCTCGCCATGTCGAACGCAAGCACATTCATCCAGCTCATTGATACAAGCAGAAAGTAATGGAAGGCCGCAGCTATGGCAACACATGCGACACTGTTACGACACACAACCGATAGAAGCAACACTCCCTGATATATTGCAATCGCACATGCCAGGCTGATAAGGTTTTTCCCAGGAAGATTTCTGAGCTCACCAAACACGCCGTAAGTGAAGAGCAAAATGATGAGAGAAGTTTCCGAGAGGCAGCAACAAAAGAAAGTTAATATTGACAGAGTTGTATTTTCTGTTCCTCTCCGGTTAGAAACTTTTGAAGTGAAGTTTCTTGTGAAATTTGAACACAAGATAATGCCATCGAACTTTTTCTCGTAAAACTTGCTGGTATAAAGCCTTTTGTGTGAAAAAACATATACAGTTGTATTTCTAAACTCAAACTCGGAGTTGTTAAGTTTTACAGGCGCCCATTTCTTACAAAACATACTTTGAGATCTTAATCGGGATGTTTGAGGAATCACTCGGCGACAAGACGTCGTGAAGGGATCGTACACTTGTCCATCTCTACAAGATTTACTTTCCTGGTAGCTCTGTGCCCCCTCTACATTAATGGTGTATCCATGTTTGGAAGAAAAGTCAAAAATGACTGTCAGGGGAGGGGTGCCCCCTATAGTTCCACCTGAACCACCTTTGATACATTTTAGCTTGGTAAACGATTGGCCTTGACATAGTGCACAGTGCGGATTGTCCACCGACTTCCGGTCTGTCTTAAAAAGTGGCAAATGATAAAAGGAACAGAAGGTTTTCAACAGTTGGCTGGCATCTTTTCTGCAACGAAGTTTTCTTGGGATGCAGTGTTTCATTTCAAAGTGTTTGTAAGGTTCAAATGAGATTTTGCAGTTTTCTTGTTGAACGTAATCTGCGTTATAAACGCTGTATGGTGGCAAACTATTAGGGCGCCGCGTTGGTGCTCGTTTGGAAAGCATTCGTGTACGAAGCGTTTGTTGGGGAAATGTTCGTGGGGGAAAAGTTCGTGGGGAAAGTGTTTGTGGGGGAAGTGTTTGCGGGGGAAATGTTGGCAGGGAAAGTAATTGGAAAAATGTTCCCGAGGAAAATGATCGTGGGGGAAATGTTCGTGGGGGAAGTGTTCGTGGTGGAAGTGTTCGTGGTGGAAGTGTTCGTGGTGGAAGTGTTCGTGGTGGAAGTGTTCGTGGGGGAAGTGTTCGTGGTGGAAGTGTTCGTGGGGGAAGTGTTCGTGGGGGAAGTGTTCGTGGTGGAAGTGTTCGTGGGGGAAGTGTTCGTGGGGGAAGTGTTCGTGGTGGAAAAATTCGTGGCGGAAGTGTTTGTGGGGGAAGTGTTCGTGGGGGAAGTGTTCGTGGTGGAAGCGTTCGTGGGGGAAATGCTCGTGGGGGAAGTGTTCGTGGAGGAAGTGTTCGTGGGGGAAGTGTTCGTGGTAGAAGTGTTCGTGGTGGAAGTGTTCGTGGTGGAAGTGTTCGTGGAGGAAGTGTTCGTGGTGGAAGTGTTCGTGGGGGAAATGTTCGTGGAGGAAGTGTTCGTGGAGGAAGTGTTCGTGGAGGAAGTGTTCGTGGAGGAAGTGTTCGTGGGGGAAATGTTCGTGGAGGAAGTGTTCGTGGGGGAAATGTTCGTGGAGGAAGTGTTCGTGGCAGAAGTGTTCGTGGGGGAAGTTTTCGTGGTGGAAGTGTAGCGAAAGGAGTTTTTTGTGTTTGAGTTTCGGCTTGAGTTGGTGATCGGGCAGAAGGCAGGGAAGCCATTGTTGTAGTATTCTTTGAACATTTTGCCACAAGCTTCCAGAACGTCGAATTTACGATGTTATTACAATAGGCACAGAATATGTTTCTATAATGTACTCCACTGTTTCTGTCGTACACTGGTAGCTGTTGCAGCAGGTCCGAACTATTTGGACGCGTGCAGGATTCAGTGATATGCTCGTCATTAACCTCGGGTCGACAAGAAGCTACCAACACAACTCCAGCCGTGTTGTGGCACCCAAATCGAGAATCTGACTGCTCTTGTTCTTGACTGGATTTACCACAACTGGAAGTAAGATAGAAAGAAGCCATTTTGTCTTAACCTTCATGATGCTTAGTTTTTCGTACTCGAGTAAGTAAAAAAATAAGTAAGTAAGTTAGTAAGTAAGTAAGTAAGTAAGTAGGTAAGTAAATAAGTAAGTAATAAGTTTTATCACATACATATCGAGATTTGTACTCCCCAAATTTCAATTGCGTAACTGATTTACGTCCTTTTATTGCTTTGACAACCACAATTTCAGGTGTGAGAAAAACGAGACGTCCAATTAGAGACGCCAAATTAATTTCACTAGTTATACGAAACAACGATGAATAAAAACTACACAAAGTACTATCATGGTGTTTCTGTTTATCTTACGCATTCAGTTTCGAGATTCCCTTTTCAGTTATGGCGTATAAACTTTACATTTCTTCAACTGAATTTATAGACATTTCGCACACTCCGTGCGTAGTCTCATCAATTCCAGTTCACTATTTTTTTGAACCAGTAAAACTTTGTTTAGCCTTAAAATGTTTTTATTTCTTTCTTTGTGGTGGTGCGCGCATTCAATGAAGTACAGTCTTTTGGCGGGTAAATCGTTCCCATATATGGGCGTGCGGGCTACCAGCTCGTGGCTCGGAGCAACTTTCTCGTCAGTCGGATAATCCGTTTTTTATACTAATTAAATATAACAAGCAGTCTTATTTATAGCAAGATAAGAATACAGTTTATAATTATTCTCACTAAATTTTGATTTCAGCCTCATTTCATTTTAATTTGTTCTTACTTAGCTTTTTGGGTGATTTCAACTTGGTAATCTTATAATCTTTTTTTCTTAAAAAGAGTGTAATTCATAATTCGTTTAACGTGGGTTTCAAAGACTTCGTCGAAAAGGAAAACACGAGCTAGAAATTCAGTCAATCGGTACAAGAGACAAAAAATGTCAGTGCAAGTATTCTTTAACTTTGAACTGTTTTTTGGCCTAGAAATGTTGCTTAGAAATCAAAAGTTGCGACTTTGTTTCAGTTCGAGCGCGTTCAGCTCCACATTCACAGTGGCCTTCGCTTACTTCAGGTGTCGATTGTTAAAAGTAACGCGCCCTTTTAGATTAAACAAAGATTTGATTTCCTGCCAAATAATTTGAAAAACGGCTTCTTTAAGATTAACTTTAAAGATGATTGTTTCAAACCATTGTATAGGCGGAAATTTCAAGAAAGTACTTTGACACTTCCTACGCCGGTAAAGTTTATAACAATCAACTTTTAAATACCTATTGAAATTGAAAAAGTGTATTTGTTTTGTGTAAAATTGTTAGTTCCACTTGATCACGACTTTAAAAATGACTCTCTCGTCACATTTCAGAACTGAAAAAAATTCAAAAGTATTGGTCAAGAACAATCACACGTATGAACCAAATACTAAGATCTGACGCTTTCAGAGCTCAGTTCTAACTCTCTAGCCGTGAAGTTACTCGGGTTAAAAATTAAAAAGAAAAGGAAAATTTTAAGGAGGCTTTGTGTACTGCCATCAAAGGACCAACCGCAGCCAATCACGATCCAGATGATTCTAAAAGCTTAAAACGCTTGTCTTTCAGACAGCACTTTTGATTACTTGTATTTTTCAGTGGATAAATAATCTTAGCGCGTTCTTTTTACATCCTGAAACTGCAAGTAGGTTTTGTTTGCATTGATTAGAAGTGAAAGAAGTGGTAAATCCAAGATGCCGAGACGGCCCTTTTATAATCCGAGCTCGAAAGCAATGAATAATCTCGGACCGCGAGAATTCAAGAAAAATAGAGATTTTGAGCTCTGCCGGAGAGCTATTTTGAGAGAAAACCCGAAACTGCGAGACGAAGGAAAAATAAAAACACGAGACATAGAGACATGACAAAAAAAAAAGAGATTTCGAAAACAAGTCGTAAATTTGCCAAGACTTTCATTTTTTAAGGGCCATTCACTATAACCCTATAAATAATCACTGAACACTCGGATCCTTATTGTAATCTTGAAAACGTCCTCGTGTTTCAAACAAAAAAATGACTAACAGTGAGAAGCGAACAGAACTGAAGAACCAGGCTCATTGATTTTAATATTTTTGGCGATTTGAGCCCCAAATTGTTCTTATTCGAAACAAATTAAAAATAAATCTAGGGTAATTGCAATACATGTAATAGAAAACGATTTGCTTGGCGGATGTACTGAGATGTATTTTTGAAGGTACAGGACGCTCTCTCTACATATACGATGCATCTATTGTATACAAGGAACTAACTTAAGGGTAAGTATTCGTGTACAGCGTATAATTTGAGGCAATGAGTGATTGAAAAGAGACAAACTGCGAATCATTTTTTATTGATTCTCCATTGTTAAGTCAAAGAACGAAGTTCAGTAAAGTCTATCAAAGAATTTGCTATCGAGCTCCAGCCCCAGCTTGTTCTTAAATTGTTCTGAAATTTTGGCCAAACTATTCCAAGTTGTTCTTACAAAACAAAATAATGTAGAAAGACTTACATGTTGTAGTAATCAAAGCAGCAGTCCCCAAACTGGACGCACAAACTGTCACAATAACACGCCAGCTTTTCCTCTCGTTCAAGCACCGAACACGTCCGTCCATGACAAGAAACGTTGTTGGGAGGGCAATCATACAACGCTTTTAGGTCTGCATCAAGGCCCAGATCCTTCATCGTAGTTCTTAGGCTCACATTCAAGTGTTTATATGTCATCCGCAGATCACCTGTCATGAGCAAGTCAGGGGTTGTGAAAAGAACTACCAAAGGTTATGGTAAAATACTGAAATGGGCTGAAAGGGCTTCCACGCTTCTTTTATATAAGAACCAGTAAATTTGGCCGAGGTTCATTGTTATTAATTTTTTAGCGACTTGAGTCTCAAAATGTTCTTAATTTAACCTTGCTTCTATATCAGTATATGTGTTGTCGGTTTAAATCGAATAAAAACTAAGCTATACACGTACGTACATTGTAAGGAACTTACTTCGGTGCAAGTATACGTGTACAGCGTATATAATTTGAGGCAATGACTATGGCTAGAAAAGAATAACTGCGAACCATTTTTTATTCTTTCTGTATTGTCCAGTTAAAGATCGAAACTGAGGAAAGTTAGAAAAAATTAGTTATTGTGCCCGAGCATCAGCTTAATCTTAAAAGATTCTTAAGTTTTTGCCAATCTGAGCCTCGTTGTTTTTAGAAAGTTGTTCTTATATAAAAAAGCGTGTATTTACATGTATACACACGCAACTTCTCTGTAAAAAGTCTATTTTGCAGAACCAGTTCTTTTGGTTAGGGAGTTCCAAGACTTCTAAGAAAGAATACATGAATTATGATTATATAGATCTTGAATTTGAATGAACTGGACCAGCAAGGATGGAACCGTGCCGCGATTCTAACATTGTATCTCTTCGCATTTGGTTTAATGAAACGAAGTCAAGCAAACATCTATAGCTTCAATTTTTTTTCCACTTTAACACATGAATTAGACCGAAACACGCAATAAAGAGTTTCCAGATCACAAAAAAAACTGAGAACTGTCTTCCCCGAGTTAATCATGGCGTTTCAGTGTATAACGCTGGTATTGAGAATGAGAAAGTGATCAAGCAAAGCGAATTACCGAAGATGAAACTGAAGTAAAATTCTCTAAAATTTGTCCAAATTTGTATTGGATCCTAGTTGAGAGAATTTATCAAGACAACTGGGACTACCGTTTTAATTACTGATTTTCTCTTTAGCTGACTTATAAATATGTTTTAAAAACAGACACCGTCTTAATTAACGATATGTCAGCCAAACAATTCCTTTGTCTTTTAGTATTAAAAAAATAAAAAGTTGAACTAACTAAAAATAGCTATAACTAAAATATCTAAAATAAGTCTACAAAAAAATTTTATTTGGTTCTCGCCATTTTGTCTTATGTTTAATTTTTAATATCTGAGCACGCTTAGTTTTTTTGGACAAAACACATGTTGCAATCACAGTTCTTTTACCGTTATCAACAATTGGCACGGAAAACTGACGCACTTTATAAATGGGAGTTAGTTTTATTGCTGCGTGTCATTCCAACTTATAAGGACTAAGAAAACAGCATGATACGTCATAAGAAATAAATTAAAGCTAATTTGAGATCTTTCTTTTTCACAAAATTTAGCATGCAGCATAAAGTATACTCGTGCAGTTAATTGACATCGGCTTTTTTAGAGGAATCTTGCTGTTTGCCAGATTGTCTGCTCACTAAATTAGTTTTTGTAAAAACTGCTCGATGTGTCGGTGAGTGGGTTCAATAGCTAAATTTATGATCAACTTGATAAGTTGATAGGATTTTGTCTTTGCCGCAAGAAGTTTTTAAAAGGTGCTGCAGTTTTGAGCGTTTATGAATAGCTCTTCGTCGGAGCAGCAACTTAATAGCATGAGAATGTTTTGAGTAGTTTAACGCAACAGGACAAGAGCTGTCTGTTGTATTGTTCTAATTTTCCCAACGATTTACCGTAACAAAACGACAGCACCTCCAGACAAAAATTTCCATTCTAAAAATTAAACAAGCAACGTGCTGGTCCGCGCGATACGTCAGTCAATAGTAGTCAATGGTTCAAACTTAAATACGTGTGTGAAATGACGCACCAAGTAAAAGAAAAGATTGAAAAGCTTATCTGGAAAGGCGTTTTGTAGTTCTTTCTTAGAAAAAGTTAATAACTACGAAAAACAAAAAATAAAACAACTATAAATTAGGGAGATACAAACCAGCACACGAGAAATTTCCCGGAGGGCAGTCGAAGCGGTGCGGTACTTCATGAGCTATGACAGGCGAGACCACAATACAGTCCAGGCACTTCGCAACCCAAAACCATCTTAAATAACTCCACATTGCTGTTATTAAAACAAGCGATCAGTTTTAGTTGCTTAGGCTTATCCTATTTCTCGTGTAAGAGTTTTACTTCGTTATCCCTTTCACTACTACTATAAAAACATGATTTGTTTGAATACAGTCTCCCCTGCCTCTTGCAAGCAAAATTGTGTGGGGGACTAAAATAACAGTCACAATAGATTCAAAACTAATAATTTACAGATAAAAACGACACTAATCAGTGACTGACAATGTTGTATGACTTTCGACGCCGGTGTTAACAAGTGGAAATGGAAGCAAATTTCCTGAATTCGAGATCTCTACCCATTGAGAATTTATTATGCCTGCCAAACTGAGCTATTGTTTCCCATCCTTTTACGTTTCACATTGTAAATAAGTCTGACTGCTGTGTAATTAGGTTGTCATCTAAAAACACCTTCTGATTTTTCTAACAAGCGAGGGAAATCACTGATGATAGAACGAAAAAGGTATAGCTAGCTTAAGAAACGCGTCGTTTTCAAGAAACAAAAAAGGAAATGTTTTTCTTTCTTTCTTTTTTTGTCAATAATCATGTAACGGGGCAAAAACATTTTTTGCGATGACAAACAACTGAAGAAAATGCACAAGAAATATTAATGATTGGAAAAAGTTCATTTTGGTGCAATGATCTGGGTCATTTTCACACTTTAATACACGCTTAGTTTTTTTTTACTCTGTGCTCAATCTTGGAACGACGAAACCAAATTAAAAGACACAGTTTGTAGCAAAACGTTATGAAATAGACACACTATTTTTTTTTCACGTTGTGTGAAGTTACATACGCGATATCAGTTTGACTGGGTAGATTTGAGTTCATCTTTCTTACTGTTTCTGAGACTGCAATGAAAAAGTAAATAAAAAAATTTTGTTACTAATCTTTCAAGTGTAGAAAAACTCAAAAATTGCTTAAGCTGGGTGGAGAATCTTACACCAGGGCTGAGATACGAAGTGCGGTCGTGATTGATCAAATGTTTAACTGATATAAGTGTAAGGCGGCCAACGGCAAACTTCGCTCCACCAATCAGATCGTTAGCTATTTTCTGTATTTTGCTAATACCACGCTTTGTTTGCAATCTACATTAGTTATTTTGTCTTGGCGACAAAATCAAACATTCATACAGAATTTATATATGTAAGCTAATTAACATTTCTTTCATGGGCTTTTCAAATATTTCGTTTAGACATCAAACATGTATCATGCAGGAAAGACGATTTCCTCTCGTCTAAATAAATCAGGATGAAATAGAGCAGTTTAAGATGTTATCACGACCGTATTCGTATCAACACTACTCAATTTTAAAGATAAAAGACTCCCGAAAAAAGAATAAAGCCGAGACATTTGTACGCTAAAATTTTAAAAAATCCATAGGATTATTTATCTATTTATTTTAATACTTGAGCAATTTGACAAGAAAAACTCTGTTGGCTGATTAAAAGAAAACCCCGTTCTATCATTTGGTAGAAAATAAGTACTGTTTACCTAATAGCAACGATAAGACTATATTAAAAGTAATATAACATTTGCTTGACAGATTGTCGCATTTTTTGTCAAACTTGATTTGGCTAAATTACAGACAGAAAAAGTAGCATAAACAGAGTTTTTGGGCTAATGTTACAAGTTGATCTGATATCTTGAAAATAGCAAACCAAAACACATCTCTTAAATGAACAACGGAACACACTCCACTTATACGGAGCTCCCTGCGTCAATGACTTACTCAGCTTCCTGAGAAAATTAATATGTAACAGACATCGATTGGACATCGCTTGAAGGAGTGTATATTGGTCTTAATCCTTTCAGTTCTAATTGTTTTGGTAAATTCTCCCAACTCAATAGAGTCCATACGTTTCATTGAACAAGTTTGGGAGAACTTTACTTTCATTTAACATATCAAGGGTAGTGTTTACTTGCCTAGATCGAAACTTTAAAGTTTCCGTGTTTATTGTATCTTAAAACATTTAACAGAAGCAAAGCATCATGAAGACACTGGCGGCCCATTGGCTTTGTTGTCTTCACAAACAATACTCTTGAACACTGTAAACAGCCATTTGTTTTCTAGGATGTTTACTGTAAACGCTCTAATAGTTAAAAAGCCCCACTCTCTAATGAGCCTCACTCTCAGTGATGAGCCCCAACTTTAATAAGCCCCACTCCCTAATGAGTCCTACTCTCTAATGAGCCCCACTCTCTAATAAACCCCACTCTCTAATGAGCCCTACTCTCTAATGAGCCCCGCTCTTTAATAAGCCCAACTCTCTAATAAACCCCACTCTCTAATGAGCCCTACTCTCTAATGAGTCCCGCTCTCTAATAAGCCCCACTCTCTAATAAACCCCACTCTCTAATGAGCCCTACTCTATAATGAGCCCCACTCTCTAATAAGCCCCACTCTCTAATGAGCCCTACTCTCTATAAGCCCTACTCTCTAATAAACCCCACTCTCTAATAAACCCCTCTCTAATGAGCCCTACTCTCTGAGCCCCGCCCTCTAATAATCCCACTCTCTAATGAGCCCTACTCTCTAATGAGCCCCGCTCTCTAATAATTCCACTCCCTAATGAGCCCCACTCTCTAATGAACCCACTCTCTAATAAACCCCACTCTCTATCGATCCTAATAAGCCCCACCTTTAGTAAGCCCCACTCTCTAGCAAACCCAACTCTCTAATAATCCCACTCTCTAATGAGCCCTACTTTCTATTGAACCCCACTCTCTGATAAGCCCCACTCTCTAATAAAACCTACTCTCTAATGAGCCCCACTCTCTAATAAGCCCCACTCTCTAATAAACCCTACTCTCTAATGAGCCCCACTCTCTAATGAGCCCCACTCTCTAATAAACCCATTCTCTAATAAACCCAATCTCTAATGATTCCACTCTCTAATGGGCCCTACTCTCTATTGAACCCCACTCTCTAATAAGCCCCACTCTCTAATAAACCCAACTCTCTAATGATCCCACTCTCTAATGGGCCCTACTCTCTATTGAACCCCACTCTTTAATAAGCTCCACTCCCTAATAAACCCAACTCTCTAATGATCCCACTCTCTAATGGGCCCTACTCTCTATTGAACCCCACTCTCTAATAAGCTCCACTCTCTAATAAACCCTACTCTCTAATGAGCCCCACTCTCTAATAAGCCATACTCTCTAATGAGCCCTACTCTCTAATGAGCCCCACTCTCTAATAAGCCCCAATCTCTAAAAAAAGCCCCACTCTCTAATGATCCCCACTCTCTAATAAGCCCCACTCTAATAAACCCCACTCTCTAATGATCCCACTCTCTAATGGGCCCTACTCTCTAGTGAACCCCACTCTCTAATAAGCCCCACTCTCTAATAAACACTACTCCCTAATGAGCCCCACTCTCTAATAAGCCATACTCTCTAATGAGCCCTACTCTCTAACGAGCCCCACTCTCTAATGAGCCCCACTCTCTAATAAGCCCCAATCTCTAAAAACCCGACTTTCTAATGATCCCCACTCTCTTATAAGCCCCACTCTCTAATAAGCCCAACTCTCCAATGAGCCCCACTCTCTAATAAGCCCCAATCTCTAAAAAATCCCACTCTCTAATGATCCCCACTCTCTAATAAGCCCCACTCTCTAATGATCCCCACTCTCTAATAAGCCCCACTCTCTTATAAAAGATATGGGCCGGACATAGTTATATCGACGAATAAAAAAAGTGATTTTCCGGATTCGACAGCTTACACGTTATCGGATTCATAGCTTATTCAAAAACTTTGATAAGCAAATAAAAAAAGTTGCGGATTCACATGTGAATTCGTTGGATACATGTGGACATAAAAGTTTGCGGGTTCAAAACACTCGAATACGTGTGGACAGTTGTTCTAGATGCCAAGTGATGTACACGGATTAGTAGTGAGTGGTGGTCAAACTGTAATATCATCATGTCATGCGAATAACTTATTTTATTGTACAGATATAAGTGTTTTAATGAAATATACGCCATTGGTACATTTCATAAGGAACTACATCGGAGATATGAGTGACATTTTCAATTTCCTTACTAGTATGAAAATATGATGAAGTCACTTTGTTTTTCCCGCTCATTTCGTCGCAAACAAACACTCAAGAACACTCATTTCTATATAAGAAAAAATCACACGGTGAATTCAGTAGCCTTCATTACACTTCATTAGACATCACTGGCCTTCATCGCACTTCATTTGGCTTCGTTAGACTTCAGTAGCCTTCATCGTACCTCATTACACTTCATTAGGCTTCACTAGTTTTCTTTGTACCTCATTAGGCTTTGTTTGCCTTCAGTAGCCTTCATCGCACTTCATTTGGCTTCATTAGACTTCAGTAGCCTTCATCGTACTTCATTTGGTTTGATT
>JAOBRD020365368.1:0-20251 GCA_027575215.2 Hydrozoanthus sils
CGCTCGAAACGTCAGCTTTTCCCATCATCTCACGGCGACGATAATTTATTTATCATATAATACTTCAAGTTTATATTGCTCACCAACGCATTCAATAGTTTTTTTAAAAACTATATACCTAAAGTCTCGAAAGTGTGTTTGATGGTGTGGTTCTTTTCATTGAGAATAAGCATAAATAAATTTCCGAAACGAAACACGCTAGACAAAAGCGAGCTTTAGAAAGCATTTTGTTGAAATAGGTTGGCGCCGTAAGCATGAAGAAGGCTGGTTAGCGAAAGTTCTTTTAGTTTTGAGTAGAAGGTGTACTAGCATGACTCCAAGGCGAGGGAGGTTGTAGCTGCCATGTTGTATAAATGAAACAAGATCTGAAACTTAAATTGCCCTACAAGTAGTACAGTAATAACATCAAGTTCAGATGGAACTACTTTGTGTTTTTTAAATCTGATAAGGAGTAGCCTGAAAGTAATTCTCTAACAAGTAGCCAAATCATTTCTATAATTAGAATGGCAATGAGACAAAATTTAAGGTATTCTGTGAGAACATCTACGAGCATGCGGTAAATCTAATAAAAAAGGTACCGAAACTACGATTCTATAGCAACTTTTGTTGTGTTTTTGGAATTTGGAACTGCATATATTATCAGTTAACCAACGCAGATGTTAAGATTATCTGAAGTAACTTATGAAAAAATAGATCTTACAAGCTTGCATAGTAACTGAGGGGAAACCAGGTTTTCCTTCCAATCAATATTTACATTTATTCTTTAAACGAAAAAGCTGGTTCCGGAATTTTGATTCTATAAAATGAAAACTTAAAACTCACATCGATGACATGGACATGTAGTTGGTTCTTTGCCGTTATTTAAATTCCTTTGAAACACATCCCAACCAACAATCCTCAGCTGTGAGGGGTAGGTTGTTAATGGTAAATAATAAGTAACACCTTAAGTATGTTTTTGTTAATGGAATTCTGCAATCGTTGTGTTCTAATGTTCTATTATGCCTGACCGAAGAAAAATTGCAGAGCTAGTATCATCAGTTGCACGACCACAACATTATCCTATGATATATTTCAGAGCCCTTTTGTTTTGGAAAACTTAATCTTGAAGTTTTGGTGGTTCATCTTTTATTCTCGTCCTTTTACAACGGCTTTAGAAATTTCTAGTTTGTAGGTTTTCCTTGGATGATGGATACAACATGATTTATCAAATTGAACCTAAATTTTTTCAGAATTTTTTTTGCTTTTGCGTCATGTATTTAATTCAAGATGCCCTGGCCTAATTTAGCAGTTAATTATGATTGTAACCAACTAACAACAAAAATATTTTGTTTCTTGCATAATTTTCTGTTGAATTGCCGACAGGTTGTACTATACTAACCAAAGATGCGTTTGCCAAAACAGTTCCATCTAATATTTGAACATTTTTCACCGGTTTCAGTTATTAAGATAATGCCCAGCCTCTCACTTTTACGTCTTCATTCCTATAGCTGGAGCATACTGCCGATCGTGTCCTACTCCAGCTCTGTGTGGGGCGCCCTCTTTTCCGTCTCCCTTGTGGGTTCAACCCTAGTGCAACTTTGGCGATGCCTACATCTTCTCTCCTCGGTGTGTGTCCAATCCATCTCCAAGATCTCTTTTTTAGCCCTATTTCTATGGCTCTTGTCCAGTTTGTTGCCGTAAGTCCTCGTTTCTTATCTTAATATATATAATTTAGGTTTTAAATTATTTTTTTTTTACGTAGGCCTGCGTTCTAATCTCCATTCTGGCTATCTAATTAATAATCTCAGTCAACATTTTTTCATTATCAGAACAAGGTAAAACATACATTTCGGAATCATGGAACTTAAACAGAAATGGTTTTGAAAAAGAACAAAAATGTCGTTTATTTCATTAAAATAACTCTTTTGGTTGCTGAGATCTTGATTGTTTTTTTCAAATATGCCAACTACCTAAGTTGTGAGGTCAAGGTCGGGAATCCAAAGCAACTGTTATCTCTATATAATATTTGTTTACAGTTTTAAAAGCAATTGTGCAAAGTTTCAGAAGAATTATTGATCTGGTATTGATAACATGGATATGCAGCTGGTTCTTTTCCGTTATTTCAAAAATACATGCATATTTAAGAATTCCTTTTAATGCAATTCTGCAGTCATTGTGTTCTAATTTTCTATGTTGCCTGACCAAAGAAAAATCGCAGAATTAGTATCATCAATTTCATGACCACTACATTTTCCTACGATATATTTCAGAACCCTTTTGTTTTGGGAAACTTAATCTTGAAGTTTCGGCGGTTCATCTTTTATTCTCGTCCTTTTACAACGGTTTTGGAAATTTATAGTTTGTGGGTTTTCCTTGGGTGATGGATACAGCATTGCTTATCAAATTGAGCCTTGAGTTTTTCAGAGATGTTTTGGTTTTTCCGCCCTGTATTTTAATTTTAATAGTGAGGAAGTTGAAAAAGATATTCGAATAAGAAGAAATTTGAGTAAAACCACCAAACCGTTCCCCCATGCAAGGGACTAGTACAGCTTTGGTTTGGGAACGGTTTGGCGAATTTACATCAAATATTAACCTTCAAAATTGATTTTAAAACTTCCCAAAAAATCACCAATTTAAAAAATCTCTTTAAAATCTTTGAGAAAAAAAAATAAAACTCGAAATTCATCGAAAAATTAAAATTGTTTGAATCTTAAAATATTCAAGCTGACTCTCCTTCAGCTCATCTGTGTTTTAAGCATAGGGATTTTGTAGATTCAAACCATGGACGGAGATATCGGTAGAAACTTGAGGAAAAGTGGCCACAAAGCGTGCTTTAGATTAAGCTCTGCCTTAAGATCTTGAGAAATGGACAAAATATTCGCAAGTTAATTTGTCCATTTGGCACGCTATGAAGAACTTTGGATACATTTTGAAGGGGCGTTACAGCCCACATAAAACGCTAAGTTGCCTCTTCCCTTCGAGGTCGCCTTGTAGACGTATACTTCAACTTCAAAAAGATTGAAAACATCATCACCTTTTACAATGGCATTCGCGCTGAAATCGGCGTGAATGTCCACCTCTTTGAAATCCTGTATCCGCCCCTGGAATAAGCTTTTTATTGTGGTCGTTGTCGGAAAGGCCTTTGAAATCTCTGTCGATTGATCACCTTAAGTCCGTTAAGCTTGATATCATCTCATGAAACAGCAGTCAATCACCAATTACTATTCTCTTTCCTAACCCTGCCTCAGGTAGGGATGAGGGGTTGGGGGAATACTGTGTCAGTCGCTCATAGATCGCCAACTGTTGCGTTACTCACAATTATTCAAAGTGGGGGATCGATTGATTGCCTCAAGAACATGTGCGATTAATCTCGATGCTTTTGGAATTTTTAAGATTTCTGAGTTTCTAGATTCAACTTGTGTGTCATTCAGTGGACATAATATATTATTCTTGAGTGCACATCGTGTTCCATGTGCTCCATAAGCATACACGTAACAAGTTATGTAATAGCTGCGTATGAACAAACACAAAAACACCAAGATTTTTAATTACATTTATTTTTAATATTTTTCCAATTCGAATACGACAATAATACGACAGTTTAATATGTAAAACCATAAGAAAAAAACGGATGATTAATTTGGCTATTGCATTGCAGTCTTGTCAGGTCGAGACCTGAATTGTGTTATAATCTTTTCTTATAATTTGCTGTAGCTTGAGTTTTTGGTTTGACAACCAATTAGAACAAATGAGCTTCATCAGCTCCGGTTTAATATTGCAAAAAAATGAGAACTCCGTAATGTGCCACACGTTAGAAATTATCCAGAAGTTTGAATATCAAAAAGGTTTGTTGTGCAACCATTCTTTTACAGTTCTTCAAACTGCTTTAAAAATTTTGTTTCTTTTCTTAGTTTCAACAAAGGCTTAAAGGAAGTCAAACATGATTAACTGTAGATTTCGTGTTTTAATCAGTTTACCTGTTTGGCCCCTGTCGAGGAAGAAAAAGGTGTCAGCAGTTAGTGGTGATTAAAGGCTTAAAATAACAAATGATATGTTAACTCTTCAATTTCTTTGTCTTTGTCAATTTCTTTTGTTCGCAAGTGAGTTGTCGGTGGATGTTCTTAACATAAAGCACGCTTTGTTTGAAAACGCTTCAATTAATAGGATCCCTTGATGAAATTTAAAGATAATTTTTCTTATAGTCGCGATGAAGAACCCACATAGGATTATATATATTTTTCATTCGTAATGTTTTTGTTTTTATATCATGCATGATATATCATGGTATTTCATCTAGTATGTTTCGAGAAAAGAAATAATTGTTCTTGTGATCGTGTAATATCGTGTAATATCAGACTGTTCTTCTACAGCGCCTTTTGTTTGTTTTGAGAAGGAAAGAAAGTGTTGGTATTAAAAGGGATTAGGTTAATTGGGTTTTTTTTTTCGAATAGAGAAAACATTTTTGCTCTACTCGAATTTTACGACTTTGAGAGGTAACGAAAACAAAATAGTATACAAAAATATCGAGGAACGATTTGCCTTGATCATCGGAAAACTCATTTGTAGTACTCTAATCTTATTTGACCATCAGTCAATAAAAACTCTCTGATTAAAAACATACTGCATCAGTGCATGCGTGTTATAACTAGTGTGGCACAAACGTTTTTCCGAGTTCTTTTATTTGATAATATCAAAAAGACAACTCTTCACCTATGACATAAAAGCGCTCCAGGACATCGTCAAACGCTATCAAGCTAATGAATATTTAAGTAATCTGTGGTTCATTTTGAATTTTTAAAAGAGTTGTTTTTCCTTTCGGGCTTACATTTTTCCATTTGATTGTGAAACATTTTAGTTTTCTGCAAGGTTAAAATAATTAGATTAAACTCAAAACCATTTATGCGTTATACAAGAATATTTTTTCGAAGAACGAATGGCATATCAAAATTCGTGCAACTTGATGAAAAATGTCTTCAAACGTTTAAACTAATCATTATTTTGACATAGATATACATTTAGGCCTGCGAAATGATTAAAACAAGAAAATCATTTTTTTACCGCATCTTGCTTTTCGCATTGCAAGAAAAGCAAAACTTGTTAATAATTTAAATGTTCGAGAAGCCCAGCTGGAAATACAAAAAGCTCTCGAGTAGGTACGGTACTGCCTCGGTTTTAATTCCTATCGATGATCGCAAATGTTCATCACTGTAACCTAAAACTAATTCATATATGTCTTTTGTCCTGAACAAGGCTGCACAATCCTATTTGAATAAATAAATTGATATGTGAGTTTACCATGCCATAGTTATATTAAACACAACCAAATTCTGGCCCTTATAGGCTGAATATAAATCAAGAAAGCAATTTATCAAATACTGATTCTTTGTGTGTTTTTTTTTTATTTAGTTTGTTTGATATCGGCAGACCTTTTATTGAAAGGATTGTTTTCAAGTATCCTAAGAGACGAACTCTAGAGTATAGAATTAATAGCAAACAAAATAGCCATAGCTTTTTAATACTTTATCTTTTCATTTTATATTTCCCCTATAAATATAGTTTTCATCTTGTATCTTCTCGTATTTTTCTAAGGCAACTGGGAAGGCAAACAATTTATGAAAGTAAAGCTATTGTCTTAGAGATGTGTAATTCATATTCGTTTGATAACGTTTCTAGCTTAATACGAAATGTATCTGCTCAAATTGTTTTCGTTTTTCTCAGCACAAATTACCCTTTTGCAGGTAATACAAAACGATGGGAAAACTTCAAAGATATCCCAAAAAAATTGCGCATTTCAAACATTGTGCTGATATTTATGATAGATATCAAGTTTAAAGTTTGTGATAATGATTGATTTTCAACACTGTGATAGTTTCAAAATAAGTTCTTCATCTGAATTGATTTTGTTACTATACCTTCAGCTGTATAGACAACGACAACGTCGTTGAGCCTATGCCAAGTGATTCATTGGCCAATCAGTGACCAGTAGAATGAATTCGTAAACAAAAATTCAGACCAGTCTGTCATGCGGCGAAAAATTCACTAGCAGCGTAGAAATAATTTCTTGGCAAGGTCTACCAAATGGCCAGCATTCAATAAAACGTTATTTTGGTCAACAGGAGACAATTTGAATAATGAAATGGACATCATTTACAAGAAGAGATAGCGTTCATTTGCTCATGATTCAACGCCCTGACAGGATCCGCGTTTACCAAAAATTATGGTTGATGAAAGTTTAGGCGGATATAAGAGAGTTGAAATTATACCGCAAGCTATGGAGTCAACACAACGTCGCATCATTCTAAACGTGGGAGGCCAAAAGCACGAAACCTATTTGGGAACTATAAAGAACTTCCCAGACACACGCTTGTATTGGGTCGTAGAAAATGTAACAAAAGCCATTGATTATAATTCGGATAAGTTAGAGCTTTTTTTTGATAGGCATCCAGGAATTTTCGCACAGGTCTTGAATTACTACCGCACAGGGAAACTACACTGCCCAAACGATGTTTGCGGACCACTTTTTGAGGAAGAACTGGCGTATTGGGGTATTGATGAGAAAGATATGGAGCCTTGTTGTTGGACCTCATACACGCAACACAGAGACGCCGAACAAAACTTGAAGAGTTTTAATCCTCCTCCCGAATGTGACTCAGAGCCTGAATATCAGAATGAAGCCAACCTTTCTAATTCCCATCAGAGTCGGAAGCTGTCGCTGCAATCTCATTGGCAGCATTTCCAGCCACGTGTATGGGCAATATTAGATGAGCCGCGCTCGTCGAAAGCAGCAAAGGTACCTATCACTCGTACGGCTTTACTTCACCTTACTAGCCGTTAAACTTGACTTAGTATAAGTCTTGCAAGAGGCAGTCGTACGATTTTGATATCAGTTTAAACAGCTATCAATTTTCTCGCTAATCTACTATAATTCGTATCATAATCATTCTACCTAGATTTTATAAAAGAAGGCTTTGCAGTCTTGTGTACTGTTGCAAAAACGTAAAAAATGTTAAAAGTGGTTAATATTTAGATTTTAATTTAAACCGTGAATGGAACATGTATAAAACAGAGTGTATTGTTTTCATGGCGGTGGCAATAGAGCAGCTGCGAATTTTTGTCAAGCAGTCAAAGATTGTTTCACAACTTGAAAAATTTAGAAAAGGGAATAAAACAAAAAGGACGATTTTCGGTTTTTTATCGGAAGTTAACTTTAACATGGATTTTCAAACTTTGCCGACAAAAATGATTTGAGAGAAAATTTGGTGAGGGCTTTCACATACATCGACTTATTTAATTAATGCAACTGTCATTACAATCTTTATATCAACTGCATAATTTTCCCTGCAGAGAAAAATGGCCCTGATCACGAGCATTACTGTAAAAAGTAAATATAGAAATGTTGAAATTCGTGCTCTCCATTCTTAAGAACAAATCATTACCTGTACAGGAGGTACTAATGTAGAACTTTTGGTACTCTAGCTATGATTATGACACAAATTGGCAACACTGGATCGGAATAAATTTACGAACCGAACAGCTTTTATCTTATACATGGCTTTATTTATTATAAAGTCATGCACTCCGTTGTTAATGTAAATGGCCCAAAAATTAACATTTTTTTTGTGTTTGTTTTTGGAAAAGCTTTCCACTAAAACCGAGTTTATTGAATAGGATTGCTATCAACTTGAAATGCACAAGTCGTGCATTGATAAGATAAAATGCGATCCAAATGGTCTTAAGCGTAGACGTAATTTTTAGTGTTTACGACTGAGTCACAAGATGATAGCGAAAATAAATTTCGTTTCGTTTATCTGACTCGAATCAAGAAATTGATTTTTTTTAAAAACAAAAGCGCTTTATTTTTTGTTAGAGAATTGGCGCGAATCGATTGTATCCTATATTTTCGTTTCAACAATTTACATTGCTACTTTCTCCTGCATCAATTTAAAAGAGGAAAATAGAAGTTGTATTTTTTGTGTTTAAGTTAAAAGAACTGCTCGTGCTACTCACAATTTTGCTATTGCTACCAGACAACAACCATTCGTTTAGACAAGAATTGATATTTGTTAATGACCCTGATCTATCCAGGCAAACCTAAAAGTCAAACGAATCCCAACGTCTACCGTATGACAAGTTCAATCAAACCTTTACAACTTAGCAACACAATCTAAGCCAGAACTATAAATATCATTCAGTAAATATCCAAATACTGCTTTGCATTACAATGAACTTATTAAAATAGCTTGGAAAGTGATGACCTCGGCAAAACAATTTTTTAGGGGTCGAGACTCGCGTTTGTTTCCTGTGTAATTAAATATTTTGGACAGTGTTGCTTTCTTTACTAATTCATGATCTAAACTACGCTTTGTTATAGAAAATTTGCATTTTTAGTTTTGTCACTCTCAAACCACACACTGTGAATGCGAAAGTGATAGATTTTCATCTTGGAGCACACGTTTTCTTGGTCTTAGAATCACCAATTCTATCTGTAATATTTTTATAAGCATATGTCCCTTTTAAATTATCGTAAGTTTGATCCATAGAACAAAGTTCTAATTTGTCATCTTAACCTCATTCTTGAGTGACAACACTTGTTTTAAGTTGCCCGAATAGGACTCGAATATTTTGAGACGTTCCAGATTTAAGAGTGATGTTATCGTTGTATGATAGCGAAAAAGAATTGCTGTTTTATTCGAATGAAGAAAAATGTTCCGAAGATTTTTTGAATGTAGAAACAGATTTAAAAGTATTTTTGTTCGAATCTCGTATAACGGGTTCAGAAGTTTCTGTCAGTGCTGTATTTCATTTTATTCTCAGTGGTTTCAGGCAAATTTCTTACTCGGTGTTCTTACAAATCTATTCTTAATAAGACAAAGAACCGCTTTCATCATTGCGTATATCGGTTTACTAAATTAAAACTGTTTTGGTCTTTTACATTTTAAATCCCGATACCTTACAAAAACAAACCCCACTCTTCCGCTCTTATTTTCATATATCACTTATATATAAGAAAAAGAGTCGTGAAACAAGAAGAGTCTGAAGTTTTGGAGTGAGATGAGACAACTTCAATTTGTTTACCCAGAGCATGAATAATTTTTAATTGCTGTAGTGTCTCGTCAACAGTCCTTCTCCTCCGAATCAACGCTAGTGCCAGTCTGCCTAGCCTGCGCAGTGGCTGATTTTAAGTGGAGATGAGACTTGAATGTACGAACCTGGAGAGAAAGAGAGAGGTAAAAATCTCCTTCCCCTCCCATGTCGCTCTTTTACTCGCGCGTTTAATATCATGGCCTCGCCTCTCCCCTAAAAAACCTGTCGCTACGCTGGCTAGCCAGCCATGCCAGCGTTTGTTTCGAAAATGGCGGCCAGAGGATACACAAAGACGCTCTTGCCAGAATAGAAGCCAAACACTTTGGTTCCCTAGGAACAAGAGCGGCCGGAATATCTTATATTGGCTGAAATGGAGTGGCTCAAAGAGGAAAAAAAATAAACTCAATCTTTATAGATAGATGGATAGCATATGAAAAGCACATCTATTCTATTTATATTACAAAAAATCGATACTTAAATTATTTCTCACGTATCCTCTGCAAGCCTGTAGTTACTTTTCATTTGACTTTTAGTTAAAAATGTTGTGTCTCGTAGTGACTCTAATGGGCGGATGCTGTTCTCCAATTTTTTAAGCAAAATGCTTGCTAACGCCAGTAGTTGTTTTCATAGCGGTCAAACTGACATGACAAGTAGCGAGGTGTGCTCTATTTTGGTAACTTAATATTTATCAATCAGTTAAAAGTACTTTGTAAACTTGCTCATACTAGGAGCAAGGAAACCATATTGGTCTCAAATATAACTTTGATTAAGTCTGTGTCCCTATCAGCAGCACAAGTTTGATAACTTTGAGAATTTAACCAACAACAAGCAATTTATTTTTATCAGTTCTACAGTTTGAATTTCCCGCACGCGGCCAATTTGTGTTGTGACGTAGCGTGGTTGCAGTGCCAGACCTCCTCTCTTTCATTGCTATTGTATTCATCAAGAGTGGAGACTGGCACTGCAACCGAGTTACGTAACAAAACAAAATGGCGGTGCGCGGGAAATTCAAACCGTAGAACTGATCAAACTAAATTGCATGGAAGTAGTTATACGCACTGAGTTATCAAATTTGAGCTGCTGATATGGACACAGAATTGATAAAAGTTTCATTTGAGACCAATAATATTATACAGTGGAGGTTTCCTCAAACATTAACTAGAATACACTTGGTTGATAAGTAGGTACACAGAGAGGCAGTAAGGGAGAGATGGATGAAATATTAGATGGATCTTAAAAAGGCAGACAGAAGATGATAGGTAAAGAAAAATCAAAAATTTGCTCATAGCTTCTGGCACAACAGACTTGATAGAAATAGTTACAGATAACGATAGAGATAAAGAGATATATATATAGTATAGGTATAGATATGTTATCTTTTTTTTATTTTTAATACGCGCGCTTGTGAGTTTTCTTTTACATTCTTCCGTTTTTTTCGTGGAGGAATACCGTTTATTTGAAAGAAACGTATTTCATTCTTACCATTTAAAACCAAAAAGCTAATTTTGTTGACTTCTTCATGTTTGCTGGAATGGTATTTTCGTTCAAGACAAATATTTCCTTGTCTGTAACTGACGGGAAACGCCAGGAGCCAAAGAGCTTGCCAAAATGGATATCAGTTGCTCTGGAAAATATTGAATTATAGTATAAAATATAATTAATGATTGATTGATTTTTAATTTGTTCATTAGGGTAGTCATGTATAAATCTCCGCACAAGCTTACTTCTTCACAAGATCCCTTTGTTTTGTTTTGCAGGTTTTCTCCATTGTGTCGATACTCCTGATTCTTTTGTCCGTGGCTTCTTCCTGTGCACAGACTTTGCCTCGATTCAGAGGGTACCGTAACAGTCATAACCTATCGGAGTTTTCCGCCAACTCTACCGACAGCGCCAGTAAAACCCTCTTTGACTTCATTGAATACTTCTGTGGCATTTGGTTTACACTTGAACTGCTCCTGAGAATAACATTCTGCCCGCATAGGTTGACTTTTTTTAAGAGAATTACAAATTGGATTGACATTTTGTCTGTTTTACCGTTTTATCTACGATTTAGCAACACGAAGCTCGCGGAAGCGTTTCTCACTATTCGCCTACTGCGCCTGTATCGGTTTTTCCGATTGTTGTACGGCTTGCAGGTTTTAATGCACACTTTGAAGGCAAGCTCATACGAACTGGGATTGCTTTTACTCATTTTACTCATTCCCGTGGTTCTCTTCTCGTCGATGATGTACTATGTAGAAAACAACTTGGACAGGAACACAAAATTCAGCTCGATCCCAGCATCATTTTGGTGGTCACTGATCACCATGACCACTGTTGGTTATGGGGATCTGGCACCCACAACTTGGCCTGGAAAGATAATAGGAGGCGCATGCGCCGTGTGTGGTGTTCTGATGGTTGCATTACCAATCTCGATCATTGGAAGCAACTTTAACCTTTATTATGCACACGCTCAGGCCCGATTAAAGCTACCAAGGAAGAAAAATCGGATACATTTTGATGCAATGGCAACAGCACTTTCTAGTAGACATTCATTTAGACGGCGAGCTTTACGAAGACGTAGTCCTGGAACCTATACTAATGAAAGCAACAGAAAGAGCAGCTCAATAAAAAGTCAGAGCATCTTTGCCAAACGTGAAAGTAACGACGCACGATCCTGGAGCGCATCCACATCGCGATCGGGATCTTTTGGCGTGACGAGATATTCTCCAAAAACTCCGAAGAGGAAACTTAGTAAAGAGAAGCAAGAGAGAAAGTTTAGCAGGAAAGAAAAAGCATTACCAACACTTGAACACTTGATGGAAAAGGATGAGTTTTCTGATAGCCATCTCTCAGACGTGAATATAGGTGAATCAGGACGGAAGAGTCTTGGCCTTCCGCAATTCAATGACCGCCTCCCCTCTTGGCTGGCTCAAACTCAGCGAGCTCGACGCTCAAGATCATCAAGTGTACCGTCAAACTCACAAAGACCAATCAAGATGAAACTGCCTAAATCAAAATCCGATTCAAACGGTATCTGCAAAAGATGCTCGTTACCAAAGGAACCTACAACAGGATCCCAGCTCCTTGAACAGCATGAATGCAACGAAACCGGTTTTTGCGTCTGTTGGTCTGCCAGGAAACAAAAATGTCCAAAGGAGTCCGAGGTTTCTAGAACATCGCAGTCGTCTAATTTTATGCTCCTTATTCACGATGAAATAGATGAAACAAAGGACGATTGCATGTCTATAAGCTCTGAAAGCATCCATGTGCCCACAAAGCCACAATTTTTCTCTCCAGTGCAGGTGCAGGTGTTACCAAATAACCAGTTAGAAACTCCCTTATTCTATGATGAAAGCAAAGGAAATTTTTCTGATTCATCAGATAACTCGTTTGAAGTACATTGCGCTGATTCTGCTCCGGAATCTGGCCACAGCAATACAACAGAACACTTTAAAAGTCGACCAGAAAGCGAAGGTGAAAGTAGTGCTAGGATTTTAAACGATTCTGCGTATAAATCATCGAGGAGGAACACGTCTCCAGATCCCCTTAGAGTCCCTATGTTAGTGGTTGAGATGCCTAACATAGGCCAAAGGTCTTCGGAACAAGAGACATCAATTTGAAATTCTAAGTTGGTCCAAATTTTCAGATAAATCCTCATTCGCCGCTCGCTCGGACCATTTCCCCGTCGATTAACAAATCCTTCCAAAAGGATGTCGATATTTGCCTGTTACATGTTTAGAACATAGTGACTGTACCAAGCAAGAAGATTAGCCAAAGCAAATGAAACAAAACGCTAAACAGTTTATGGGAAAAATTGAAAATAAAGATATACTTATAGACAACATTTGAGTTTGCCTATGACTGCTATGTTTTTTGAAATTTTTAATAACGTAGATTGGGCCAGGTTGTACGAAGCCTGGATAAGCTATCCGCCGGATAAGTGCTTTACTTTTATTAGTAGTAAAACTTTAATAAAATTAAAGTTGTTTGACACCATTACGCATTAATGTAAGAGTCTTCCACTCACTTAACAACCAGGGAAAGAGAAATCGACATAGGGTGAAACAATCTTTAATTTATTAATGAAAAAATAGCTGTTATCCAGAAAAGGTTTATCAAGGAACCGGGTACTTTATTTTTAGTCAGAGACAGCTCTAAACTTAACTTCAACACTTTAATTTGATTGCCAACATTTCTGGAACTAGCAAAAATACCGAGTTCTACATATTATCTACATGTCGCCGACTTTAAGCTTCAGGATTTTAAAGTTTTTTTAAGCTTTTTGTGGCTTGTAATCACAAGTAAGCAGATCTGAAAACATCCGAGGTCATATTTGTCGATTTTTCCGGTTCCTTACTGATCTTCCTGTTTTCAAGACGGTGGACAAGCGCCGCGCCATGACAATCGAGGGTAATGAGCCAGATGCCTTTTAGCAAGCGAAAATCTTTTGTAAAATGAATAAGAATTTTCTGCGCAAATCGAAAGGAGATCTTCAAAAGCATCTTGCTGCATTCAATAAAACTGGTGAAATTAAATAAAAGGGCTTTTCGTGCATTTTATTCCCTTTTGCCTCATGTATCTGCTACATGAGTTTATGTACGAGCAGATAGAATACACCACATGGAAAACGATACTTTTCCACGTTTTTAAGGCAATGCTTGAGGGCTCGCCATATATTTTTGATGCGTGCAAGCATTATATTTTACAATGTGCTCAAAATGCTCGATTTATTTTAAAATAAAAATGCTCGGTCTCATAAAAAGAAGGGATGCTCACAAGTGCTTGCCGAAGGAACAATCGGATTCTTTTTTTAGCAGGTGCGAAACAGAAACTGACCGCAAATGTAGCAGTGCTAACAAAACGAAAAATATTATCCGAGCTTCTCTCAGCTTCAGAACAAATTGTCCTCAACAGAACATAGTTTTCAGGAAATAAACGAAAATAACATCCACCAGGTGGTGGATGAGGGCGGCTATTTCACCAAAAAGTCAATCCCCGCACTAGGAATAGTTTAGTTATTAAACATTTATTACGCAGTACGAACTTCCTTAAACGTGAATAATTATAAACTAATACAGCGTCTTTTGTTCTACGCCATCCTCGAACTTTCTAGAGTTAAAATATTCAATACCTGGTTGCCAACAAGGAACTATTTTGTGCACAGATCGCCATGGAAAGTCGTCACGCCAAATGGGTGATCCAACCTCTCTGAAGGTATCTCACTTTTCTGAAATTTTATAGTATTCCAATCACTTTCGAATACATTTAGATAAGCCGCAGAACTCATTTCTTCAACCTTCATTCACTCACCTACTTTTATTCATAGATTACTCTTGTAGTAACTGGCATTGAAATTCAATCAGCAATGATTTAATATGCAGCAGTAGTTAAATACTTCCTCAATTAGTAATTAAAATTTTGTCACCTTATCTCTCCATGATGCAAAAATAACAGTTTAATGGAAATTGTTGTTTTAAATTAATTTCCTCTTTTTAGTGAGATTCTAGAAAACTGCTGCCAATATTGCGGCCTTAAACATTGATTGGCTCTCAATATCTTCATTTTAGCTTTCATATAAAGTTAAAGGTTCTAGGTCGTTTCGATGAATACTTAACGGGGAATTTCTAACTCCAATTTCATTTTCTGGGTGCTCATCAAACTATTTTATCGAAGTCTAATTGCTGCGATCTCGGACTTTTCATTAAATAAAACTGCTGAATTTATCAATTATTGTTCGCTTCCAGAGCGAAGAGGTCGATTACATCAACCACTAGCACAATATATGTGGAGGGTAGGTTTCCTTTTCTCGTAGACGAAGTCTTGTAAAATATTATTTATGCTTTATATAGATACTGATAGAATAACTCAGGAGGTTTTCAAGGTTTTCACTTAAGGTTTAAGAAAACAGTACTTAATACAAGAAACGAATGAAAAAACGTAAAGATGAAGCTACAGAATTTTTTTAAACCAGGACATTACAACTAATTTCCTATGAGGCAATTTCATATATTATGAAAAACGTATCAAAACCAAAAACAGAGTTAAACCTTGTATAAGCAATGAAAGTATGTATTCCAGGTTAATTAATTTGTAGATTTTGTTGTGTGTGCCAGATCTATGCTTGACAGATGGTAGCGTAACAAGAAGTTGCTTTCCTTATCTTGCAAATCGGTCCCTCTGGTATTCTTATCATTTCCTTGAACACGCTTTGAAACATTGATTGACCGTGGAATTAATACAACTTTTTCTACAACGTCTTCAAAACATTACGACCCTTCAACGAAGTTTTTGTAGGTACATCCAGTACTGCAAACCCTTTTGCCTGAATAACCTTTGTTTCTCAAACTGAATAGAGGTATACAGCAATTACAGTAGCATAAATAGCCTAAATCTTAGCGAGACCTTCAAGCTGAAACGAAATTTCATCAGAACATCGTTTTGAAATCGCGTGGGCGTAAGTTGTATAAAGCAATTTTCCTACATGCCACTGCTTCTGCCTTTTTACTTTTTATCGCAACGTGAACTGTTTGATAATTGCGGAAATAGATGTTGCTTCTAGTTTGGGAATTAGAAACTCTTTGTTGCTCGGTATGCATTTGATTCTTCTATTTTAGCGCATTGCATACAAAAAATTATTTCTATTTCAAGCAACGCTCTGCCAAAGATAAACATGACCAAATTGTAAGGTAGAGTATGTTTCTCGAATGCAGATATTTCGGGCTAAATATAAACAAGCTTTAAATTTAGAGAAATTGTTTATTGAATGTTATTGTTAAACTTAAGTCTTAGCCAAAACATTAAAAACGTGTTGACAAACTTGAGTGAGTTCAATCAAGGTATTGGCATCCTCAAATATAGTTAAATGTAAATACACATCCATTGGAATATCATTTTGATAGGCCAAAATATATTTTCATCTGCTTGACTCCAGCTTTAAACATTTCAACTGAAATCTGCCTATTCGTTCTTCAGTAACAGCAAACCATAGAAATATTGACGTTCCTGTACGTAGGCTAAAAATATATTGGGAAAAAACATAAACCGTTTAACCGCAGTTTCGTGAAATTCTTTTTGACTTCCTTAGAACTTGACGGGGGCAATACTTCAAGAACTTGTCGTGCTGTATCAAACGGTTTAAGGTATTCAAGGAATTAAATATCTTGGATAACCTATTTCGTATAATCAATCATTTTGTTCGTCTTCAATATGAATATCGTTATTCTTTGTATTTTCATTGGAATGACTAAAATTTCAAAAAAGTACTTAAATTTTTTTAAAAAATTTTTGAAATGCTATTAAACAGTAGCTGGTGGTGCGTTGTGTTTTGTCCAATAGTAGAAAGCTTAAGCAACAAGGACAACAACCTCGACAGACGACGTCTGGCTGCTTGTAACCTTCCTGGCGTAGAGTAAGGAGGACAAATATGCATCTATTAGTTTCAAGTTGTTCTAGTTTGACATGTTCAGAAAATCTTTTTTTCTCCTGAAATGTTACTCCTAGTATTTTCAGTTTGCTAACTTGCCTCAGAACATTGATCGGAACTGTAATTACCTTATTTTCTTTTGGGCCACGAGCTCAAGGTACTGTGTTATGTTACACAGCATTTAATTGATTATAGACCATGTAAAGTACTTATGATCTGAAAAACTCATAGTTTTTCTGTGTTTGGAACCCCCATTCAAATACTCGTACTCGTTTTTGAAATATTAGTCCCAATCCACCTCTTCTAGCGACATGTCCCAAAAAAACCTCAATCGAGTTCTAATCATATTGTAGCAGTATCGTATTCCTCCCTATTCTCCACAATACCTCCTCATTTGTGACCTTCATCCAGTTTATCTTCGACATTCTCCTGGGTCTCGACTCTTTTCCTCATTGAACCACTAATCGTCCGAGTTTCACTCCCTTATATCAGCACTGACCAAATGCAGCACCTGGGAATTAATCTTAACCAGGTTTCAACTCTCAGACTTCTACTTTGCAACACATTCTCCATGTTGAACTTATTGAAAGCTGTTTTCTCCTTACAATTAATTAATTACACCTGACATCTGATGTAACCAAGCTTCCCAGAAAGCAAAACTTCAACACCTGTTCTAACATTTTCCTGAGCATAACAAGTGAACGTTCGGGTACCTGTGCCTTCTTGGATTAAATCTAGACCACTTTTCGTGAGTCCTTCGCATGGTTCCTTCTGATACGTTTCGCACCTTCGTTACTGGACTGACTTACTCGCACCTTCGGCGCTCACTTTGTTAAATAAGTTACGGCTCAGAAAAATAAACGAGCGAGTGTACTTGCACAAGTCTAGATACAATCAAGCACTTGGACTTCTGAAGAGACTTCTGACGAAGACACCCGTATTCTCATTCTTTTCCACCACTACATCTAACAAATGTTGCAGTTTCTCATCAGAATCTTCTGTTAGCACTGTTCCGCCTCCAAAGCTGTTATTAATATTCACTCCATTGATCTTATAATATTTTAAACCTCATCAGTCTTTCGCATAATGTCCTCGGTTAGATTACAAAGCTCTGTTCTACATCTCTTCTGATAATCACCCACTTGCTTAGTGTCCAATCAATTCTAAAAGCAGTCTTTTTCTTCCAGTACGAACCATCTCAATTTACCAATCTCTCTAGTATTTCCATTAATGTATCATGCCGAGCCTTGACAAATGCCTTGACATAATCTACAAAGCACACATACACGCCCCTCTGCATTTGTATTGATCTTTGCACGATCATTCTCAACAAGTCGATGGCATTCTTGTACCTTCATTGTCTAAGTATCCATACTTCTCTTCCTCTTCCATAGTTCTCCCTTTCACACGGTTGATAAGCACCCTCAATATCAACTTGGTCATGTGAGTCGTAAGGCCGATGGTTCGATGTAATTCATATTTTTCGACTCCCATATTTTGGTAATGCTTTAAAGATAGATTGGCGCATGCCTTCTGGATTTTTCACTTTATCATAGATTCTGTTTGCCAGCTTTGTCACTGTCCAAATTCCTAAACCTCCAAGAGCCTTGTCATTTATATAGATAAATCATCTGGCCCATTTTACTTTCCATCAGCAACCTGTTTGGTTGCTTGCTTATTTCTTTGATCTTATACTATTGCCAACCTGAGTTGTTTCTTAATTTTCTTTTGAACGGTTGGCCTTTCACCCCCTGCTTTCTTCAAATAAATTTCTTACATATTCCTCCCACCGTACTAAAATTCTCTTCCTCCATTGCTATTTTTCTACCTGCATCCTCAATGCAACTGAATACGCTACAACATCTCTTTCTTTGCCCTATAACCTTTCTCGCTATACAATGCATATTTCCCTGTATGCATATTTTCTCTAACTTCCTGCACTGTATATTCAGGTACATACTCTTAAATTCATTACATTTATTGTTAGTTTTCCGATCCAACTGTTAAAACTTCACTTTATTGGCACGTTTGACCTTCCTTCTTCCATCCATCAGATTTTCTGTTTCTTCGGTCATCCAAAATTCTTCTGCCTGTTATTTCCATTTTTGAAGGACTTCCTGACTGCAGATGACACAAGCGCCTTCTTAAAACTCCATAGCACTCATCAATTTCTACATTTTGATCCCCCATTCATTTTACCCATTTCTTAATTTTATCCAAAATCAACATATTATTCATGAATGATGATTTATGTTTCTTCTTTCCCACCACTAGTACATCATCCTGATTGCAGTCTGCACCGGGATAAGCTTCCATCTGTGTGACCGAATTTCTCACTCTCTTTGATATTGTCAAACAATCTGTCAATTTTTTTTGTTGCGAAATTCAAGTCCATAATATTCTTGGATGTTGTCTGTATCAAATAAATAAATCTTTTTGCTTGCACAGTTCATGCCGTCTTTCGCGAACCTCTTTCATTACTTTACCTAATCCAAATGGGTCCAACGTCAATTCACGCCGTTTTTGCCCTGACCTTTAAATAAATATTACCCTTGACTCGATCTAACTTTTAATTTCCTTTAGCTTTCTTCATAAAACTAAGTTCTCCGAATTCTTCTCGGAACTACTGCTAGTCCGGTTGCATAAAACTGTTTCATTGCACAATCGAAAGGCTTTCCATAATAATTTTCACCATGGCATAGAGACTTATTAATAATCTCGTTTATGTCTTTCTATTGACAAATATGCCAACACCTGCTTTATGAACCTTCTGTGCCCTGAGTCAAGGATGCCCGAGTAGACCATCTAAGTATCTTCTATCACTAGCTTTCCAGACTTACTCCATCTAATCTCGCTCATCCCTTGGTATATCGATTTTTTTTTAATTTCCCTTTTGACATTCTCCAACTTTCTTTCGTGACACAACGTTTCCAATTCCAATTACAAGTAACAGTCCTCACCTCACTCCTTCTCTTTAAGGCAGTCGCTTGATTACGATCCAGGGTGTCTTTTCCTGCCAACACCACCGTACCGCACGAGGAACTGAATGTCCCATTTCGGACTTTGATCTCGTTTATATTCCTGTTCATTTCATAATTTTATATGGTTATAAGTTTGGATAAAATACAACAGTGGGGATTCCAACGTACACTCTTCTGTTTCCCTAGAGCACCAACTCTAGCCTTTGCCCAAAGAGGCAAACCCTTCAATAGGGGTGAGGGGTTAAAGTCAGACTTTTCCTCTCCTATCCCGTATGATGGCTAGATTAAGGTCCATGGCCAGACCTCCATGATGATTGAGTAACATTTGTATCAGTTGTGACATGTCCAGAGCCACCGGGTATCTCTGAATGTGCAGTTTGACGTCATATCCAGGACAAAACGGCATGGTTTAATAGCTGCAAAATTTGTTGTTAACTTAAGCAGAGGTGTGCTAAAAAAGTTGCTTAGAGCTAATGTATAAGCGCTGTACATTTATTATTGTTATTATTATTATTATTATTATTATTATTATTATTATCATCATTAAGTCGATACAACCACGGAACTACTGACTCCTTCCACTGATACCCTAATGTTTTCCAATCCTAGTCAGTTTCAAGATGGTATTAATTTCTAGAATCACTTGTTGAACAGTAACTCAACCTTATAATTTTTTTTCTTTCTTATTTGCCCTTTTTGTATTTTATCTAAGTCAGTTGTAACTAATGGTATATAGTTTTTTAAAAAAACTATTGAGTGCGTCGGCGAGTAGTATAAACTTGAAGTATATATGATAAATGAA
>JAOBRD020365469.1:0-20249 GCA_027575215.2 Hydrozoanthus sils
TACCAAAAAAAATACTTCTGACCAATCCCCCCCCCCCCCCCTATTATGTATACTTTATACAAAGTAACAATGTGTTATGAATTGGTAGTTTTCTTAAAGGAGAACTCCAGGGAAAAAGTAAACTGCTCCTTTTTTGGTTAACTTAATATTTTTGGTCATGGTTTTGATTATTATTACCCTCAACTTCTAGAGCAGCCAAAATTGTTTAGTTTAAGTTTGTGAAAAAAACAAATTGAAATTATGCCATCTTGTTAAGGTTTGAGCTGCGTTATGAGGGTCAGCAGTCATTTGTGACATAACCACGTCGAACAAAGTTTGATTCAAACTGATATATGTGGCTGGATTTTGTTCCTAGTTAAATTATTCAAATCCGAGCTTAACCATGACATACACATACTGAAAACCTGGAATCTATCTTGAGACCTGTCACTCCCTAACATCTTGACGTGACACGGATTTAACACCGTGACATAATTTGAAGTTATGCTGACATTTTTCTAAGCCATCAGTTCATTTACATTTTTACTTTACTTTGAAAGAAAATAACTCCGCTTCAAATGTCAATTTACCAGAAATATTATAACAATTCTTGGAATCTTGAACACTCATTCAAATCAAACTTGCTCACTTCCCTGGAGTTCCCCTTTAATGCCTTACAGTCTTTGAGTGGGTGTACATAATGAATCCACTCTTGCAGACTCTGGCAAAACAGGAAACCTTTAGAAGCTCCATTCCAAAATTTTTAGTAGCATGCTTAAAACTAGTTTTTGTTAAATAATGTTTGATGCTTCGGCAAGTAAGTACAAAGTTACTTTGCGATTAACCAAAAATTTAAATGTTTTAAATCATTGCAGAATTAAATTTACTCTGACTAAGTGCGAATGCATGCCCAACATGTCAGCACCTTAATTCTTCCCATGGCCATGAACAATAAGCTTTTAGTTCATCCCAAAGTAGCTATTGTTGACATAAACTGAAACTTAGACCTCAGAAAAAATTTTTCCATTTCTTTCCAGATTGAAGACTATGTATGTCATGTGTGCAGTCGTGGAACTGATGAAGATTGTCTCCTGTTGTGCGATGGGTGTGATGACAGTTATCACACATTTTGTCTCATTCCACCATTATCAGCAGTACCACGGGGTGACTGGAGATGTCCTAGGTGTATAGCAGAGGTGAAGAACACATTATTTTTAGAAAACATTAGGCAAAATAATAATAACGTTGCTGTGGGCTTACAAGAAGATTTTTATTATATAAAAGTTTTCTTACAGATTTTTTTTTGCATTTTTGAGATGCATGGACACTATTTGTGATTAAGTGCATTAAGTTGATGTAGTAAGTCCATAACTTGTCTTTTTGTTCTTATGAACTTGTTTTGTGCCCTGAGCTGGATTTCAACTTTCATCAGCTATATAGTAGCTTTTTCTTGCACAACAGTAATTTATAAAATAGATTTTTTGATGCTGAAGCCTAATTATAAAAATGACAACAGAGTTAACTAATACAGGTTGTTATGTGCATTTTAGGAATGTAACAAGCCACAGGAAGCTTTTGGTTTTGAGCAGGCCAAAAAAGAATACAGTCTCCAGTCGTTTGGAGAAATGGCAGACTCCTTCAAGAGGGATTACTTCAAGATGCCACCTGAAGTAGGGTGACAGCTTATTCATATATGATTTGCTTTAACAAGATATTCTGCTGCATTAACTGCTTATATATGTTTTTTAGAAAACCAGCAAATTGACTTGGGCTTGAGACTAACTTTTTTTCTCACTAGCCCAGTGGCAATTGACAACTTTGATTTGCTCGCCAAAACCTGAAATTTTCACTCGTTATTTTGGCTATTGAAAGCCCAAAACCCACTTTACAAAACTGGCTACTGTTAGTCTCAAGCCCTGGTTTTTCTAAAACGTTAGTTGAATTACAAAAGGCTAGTTTAAATCATCTGAACACTTATATATACCCCATTGTTGAATAATTTACCTATCAAATTCTAAGTATGATAACAAGTTTTCATAATTTTTTTGCAGCAAGTACCAACAGATGTGGTAGAAAAAGAGTTTTGGAGACTTGTCTCATCAATGGATGAAGAGGTAACACTGAAGCTGGACTAGGGTTCGAGGACAAAAATTATTATAATAATTTCTTGATTATTCATCTTGAGGAAAATGAATGAATACTTTTTTTACCACTTAATATAACAAACATTTTTTTGGGGGGGGAGTATTTGAATAAAACAAACAGTAAACCTTAAGTTGTAGACATTGAAATGTTGACAGCATAGTGGCAGAGTGGTTAGTGTATCTTGCTCGTAATCCTAGGGTTGGATTTAAGCCCTGGTCAGGCCACCCTTTTGTGTTCTTGTGCAAGACACTTTACCAGAATTGTTTCCAATTGATTCCAGGGGGAATCAGGCTCTTGTCAGCTTAACACTATAGAATAACTAGAGATAAGTGCTGGTGTAATGGGCCACTTGTCTCAAGAAATGATAATTAATGCTCAAAGGGGAACTCTAGGGAAAAAGTAAACTGCCTTTTTTCAGCTAACTTAATATTTTTTATCATGGTTTTGATAATTTATTACCCTCAGTCTACTTCTAGAACAGCTGAGATTTTTTACTTTAAATTTGTGACAAAAGCAATTTGAAATTATGCCATTTGTTTAGATTTGAGCTGTGTTACGAGGATCAGCAGTCAGTTGTGACAAAACCGCTTCAAACAAAGATTGCAACAGTTTCGCAGGGGTTTGCTTCCACACTAGAAGAAGTAGTAGTTGATGTTACAAAAATGCAATTTTTTCCTGCTCCCTCTGTAAAGTTTTTTTTCACCGCAGATTTGATGCGGTGACATAATTTGAAGTTATACTGACAACTTTCTGAGCTGTCAGTTCAATTACATTTTTACTTGACTTTGAAAGAAAGTAACTCTGCTTCAAATGCCAATTTACCAGAAATTTTATAACAAATTAGTTCTTGGAATCTTTCAAGAGCATTCCTTAGAATCAAACTTGCTCACATCCCTGGAGTTCCCCTTTAAAATATTCAATATCAGCTTCCTTTTTTTGCATGAGCTGATCCATCTTCATCACAAGTACATCAGATACCTAGTTCAAGATTACACTGCAGCTGCCAGGATTAACACACTTTTTGTCTGTCTCATGTAGGTTATTGTTGAGTATGGTGCAGATCTACACACATTCACTTTGAGCAGTGGATTTCCAAAGAAAGGCTCTGTTCAAACACAGGAAGAAGAGGTATTTTAAAGCTTTAGTTGTTTTTTCAAAGTGTCTATATATAACACTAAAATATTTTATTATCCACTAGAAGGATTTGGAAACTAAAGGCATATAAAAATTGGTTTTGAAATTGGTCATATTCTTAATAGTTTTTTTCATGAATTTAAAGTTCACATTTTGTTGTCTCACAGCCCTGTTTCAGGGGGACTGGGTAATGTCAAAGGTTGATATTTTATACCCAAAGAATTCAAACTTCAGTTTTTGGCTACCTAAGAAACACACTCAGTAAATTGTGTTTATGTTGATTTGAGATGAAGAAAAATACAATACTCAAAACAATCCCTGTCTTTTTTTTCACAACCCAAAGGAACACTGTCATCTTCCATTGACAGGGGTTTCAATGGAAGGCTACTGCGGACAGTTCCACTCATTTACCCACCCTCTGGCTAGTTTTGAGAAGGATGATCTTTGCTAATGTTTCATGTTTACTGTGTTAAGATTTTGTAACAAATTAAAGTTAGTAAATTACTGACACCAGTTGTGATCAATTTTGCCCTTGCTCATAGTATTATGCCAACTCTCCCTGGAACTTGAACAACCTAGCAAATTTGGAGAAGTCTGTTTTAAGCTACATCAATGCAGATATATCTGGCATGAAGGTAAGTAGATAGACAATAATAATAAATTTAGTAATAGTCTTAATAATAATATCAATAATAACAATATCAATAAAAATAATGATAATGGACTGATAGAATTAATATCAATAATAATAATAATAATAAAAATAATAATAATGATAATGGTAATAATATCCTTAGTATTGGCTATAGTGAATTTTCATAAAACCAAACAATACACCCTGCAGGTTATGCTTGTTTAATTTTGTTTGTTAAAACTGTATGCTTTGTTTAAATCAGACAAGTTACACTGCCCAGTTTAGTGCTCCCCAGTTAACCCTGATGTGTGCCCTTGATTGTGCAATCCCCCATAGAATGCTCTGTCGTTACTTATAATTGTGTTCATTTGTCTTTTCTTGTGTTCAATTCTTAGGTACCATGGATATATGTTGGAATGTGTTTTTCCAGTTTTTGCTGGCATAATGAAGATCACTGGACCTATTCGATCAACTATATGCATTGGTAAGATGAAAACTGCCATTACATTGCCCTCTTGTTCGACTTTGATGATCATGTGCAGTTTTTAATGTATACTGAAACTGATGGACCACGTTCAGAAGAGTAATCCCCTGAAAAAGATGAGAGTAAACATCTTGCAATATTTGAAGAGCTAAGAATAAAAAACGAAGATGTCTTGTAGCATGGTTATTGTGATGATCTAAATCTTACCATTAAATACTGTGGGTGTTATTATAAATCTTATGAGAAGCCCTTTTTTCCAGCCAGGACAAAAAGTTAGTCAAATGTCAGGGATTTTGCTTGCTATTTGGGCAAATGGAATTCCTTCCTTTGAGACTTGGTTAAAACTAAATTTATTTGATTGTGAGGAAAATAAGAACCATCCATTAGCATTTATTTGGAGGTCTGCATTTGTTTGGATCGCATTAACTCCTTTATATGGATTGTTTTCTTACCTAATGCAAAAAACTTTTAATCTGAGAATGTGGTGATGATTTAAAGTGGTAAATAAATCTATTGTTAAGGTTTAAACTGAAGTTAAAAGAAATATCAATGTTAGTATTGTTTATAAGTTTTCTTCCTTATTCCATTCAGCCCCAGCTGGTTCATCAACATCTATCTTCTCCTAAGTTATAAAACACATACAAATTAAGACATTTGATAAGAAGAAAACTGCAGTTAATCTACTGAAGATTAAAAGCAAATTTCTCCTAAACTGGTTACAGGAAAAGTATTGGTTCTAGTTGGGAGAATTTAGCAATGCACCATTTTGTGTATTTGGGACAGAAAGAGTTGTTGGGAAGAAATGCTTTATTTAATTTATTGAAAATAGGCAAAATAGATTTCCAAAACAGTTGTACTAATTGTGAAGTTCCCTCAATAAAAGCTGTTAAAGTTTGAAGTCTTGCCTTGATCTAATACAAACCTGACTCTACTGTTAATTGACTATGAAGCTGTATTGTGTTGTTAAAAGGGGTGAACCCAAAACTTGGTACGGCGTTCCCGGACCTGCTGCACCTGAGTTTGAGAAAAGTATGAGAGAAGCTGCTCCTGAATTATTTGAGGCACAACCAGATCTATTGCATCAATTGGTCACAATTGTTAACCCTAATGAGTTAATCAGTTATGGGGTACCTGTGGTCCGAACTAACCAGTATGCTGGCGAGTTTGTTGTGACCTTTCCACGAGCCTACCATGCTGGCTTCAATCATGGATACAATTTAGCTGAGGCAGTAAACTTTGCAACTGCAGATTGGGTAAGTTGGTTAAGGGTATTTTTTTTATCTTCTAACTTTTTATAGTCAAGTGACCGAGAGTACATTTAGTTTCAACCACTCTTCAAGACTGAGAAGCCAAGTGGGGTGATCAAGCACATTGTTGGCTAAGAGGTCTGGAAGAGAGTTGAACAGATTTAAGGAGTGTTTAGCAATTTTGGAACCATTAAACACTATTGAGAGAGAAATGACAGACACAGTGTAGCATTTCCAATCTCACATTTATTTAGTTACTTGGACAAATCATTAAACTAGCAACCAACACCTGATGAAGTTCAGATTTACTGAATGAAACGTCTTTTGCTCTTGACAAGAATAGAATGATCCAGTAAAACATTTGTCAATCTAGATGTTTAATACTAATGTTCTGCATATTAAAGCTGAGAAGAATTTTGTTTAGTAGAAGTTTTTTTTCACCATGACAGAATTTGTGATATTGTCTCAAGCAAATGATTTGGATTTTTTAACGGCATTTATAATTGAGGAAAAGTGGTTTTAATATTTACACAGTTTCATCAATTTAGTTAAAAAAGGATTTTTAGAACAATATAAAATAGTTCAACAAAACAGCAACACTGCTCAAGGTATACTCAAACAAGAAGATTATAATTATGCTTAACTCAATATGCTAATGCTAAATATTTTGTTGTCTTTGAAAAATAAATCTTATTTATTTACTGAAATAAAGTTCTTTGATATATTACATACAGTCTTTTATCTTTAGTTGACAGACAAGCTTTATTTTTTTTACTATGAATCTATTCTGAATTTTTTTTTCTATTTTGGTTGCAGTTACCTATTGGGAGAAATTGTATTGAACACTACAGAGTGATGGCACGCCAACCAGTTTTTTCTCATGAAGAGCTGGTTTGCAAAATGGCTGCTGATCCAGATAGCTTGGACCTTAACTTAGCTAAGGCAGTGTATGATGAACTAAAAGCTATAGTGGATCGAGAAACCAAACAGAGAGCTGAACTTATTGAGAAGGTAAGCAAGTTTTTGTGTGTTTTTTTCTGACTAAAATTATATCTCTAACACTTTTGCCTGAAAATTGTTTTTTGACCAGTAAGTCTTTGTTTAAACTTGCTAATCTGGTTTTGTCAGGGTCTACAAGAATCTGAGCGAGGAGAAGCATTTGAACTGTTTCCTGATGATGAAAGAAAGTGTTTCATTTGCAAGACTACTTGTTTCCTGTCACTGATTTCCTGTCAGTGCCGTGAAGGTGACTAATTTGCATGCATCAAATACTGCATGATTTATGCTTTTTGACATTAACTGAGAACTTTTCTTTGATGTAGTGGTCATTAAGGGAATTTATAATAGAGTTTCAAAGAAAGGACAACAACTTAATTGCCAGTTTGTTTCCAGACTTGTTTCGGTGCTACTTACAACATCAGTGTCAATGTACATTGATTTGAAAGTTGGTTTAAAGAGCTTAAAATATTAAAGCACCATCAAATGTATAATGGAAGGAAAAGAAAAACTATAAAGATAAAGCACAGAAAGTTTGTATGCATGACTTGTTTATTTAATATGAGCAGGGTATAATCATTTGATGTGGACGACTTCTTTTAAGCTTGTTTTGATATTCTGTTTGTGCCAGAATTTTGAACAGAGTTTTTTTTTTCAGAAACAGTATTAGACTTCACACACAAAATCAGCTTAGTTTTTGTGACTCTATACTTTAAAATCAGAAATTGCCATGTGTTGAACTATGACACAAGGTGAGATGTCTCTGTGTGTGTGTAACTAACAACCATTGTAAATGTTGTTATACAGAACTTGTGTGTGTGGAGTGCGTCAGTGAAGCATGCTCTTGTGATCCTTCCAAGCGCAAGTTAAGGTGAGATACCACAAAGTACTCTTGATTTCAAAAGGTAGAGACAGACCTATGATCGAGTGCCGCTCACATGCACTGTAGCATCCAGACTTCTTGTCCAGTTGTTATTCATTTGGAGTAATAAGAGTTGTAGTGGTAGCAATAACAGTGTCATAGAATTCCAAAAGTAATTCCCCCCTTTTCCTTCTTTCCTTCCTCCTTCCGAAAGTACCAGCCACCCAACAGTAATGTTAATTTTTTGCCCTTCTTATAAATCCAGACACTAATGCCCCCTCCCTTCCCTCAGAAAGTAATGGCATTTTGAAAAAGTCAGTGAAGAGTCAAAATATACTGTACAGTTTGGTATTAGTGATTCATTGCATATGTATAGCCTGCCAATCAAGACAGTCGGTATGGTTAACTGTTCATCTGGTTATGTTATGTTGTTGGAGTATGCGTAAATGGAATGATAATACATGACGTCCAGGTTTTTAATAAAAAATGATTATGGCTATTTAAAAGTTACTATCAACTTTGAAGCAAAATTAAAGGGGGCCTTTATTTTGAAATTCCACAGTATTAACAGGAGTTTTGCGAGTAGTAATAGTAGTGGTCACTGTAGCAGTAGTGATATGAGTGGTAGTCAAATTAGCATAGCATTTAGAACTTAACATTAATTAAATTCATTGTCTTTGGGTTAAGTTTTCGCTTTTATTATTGTATTTCCAATTTTAACAGGGGGTTTATTTCTATAAGGAACTTTTTAGCTCTGTATAAACCTACCTAATTATACATTATCTTGTTTATAATTGTATAATTAAAGTGATTAAAGTAAAGTATAAGTAAAGTAAGTGTTTCTGTTTTAAGGATCAAGAGTGTTTTTTTCTCAGGTATCGATACACTCTACAAGAACTGCCATCACTGCTACTGAGACTCAAACGAAGAGCTGACTCATTTGATAACTGGGCAACTGAAGTAAAAAGTGCTCTAGACCCTTCAGACCACAAAGTTGGTGAGTATGACAGCCAAGAGAATAGCTAGGAAAAAAACGATTTTAAAGAAAACTTTCTAAAGTGAAGGTTTTTTTGAAAATGTTGCATGAGCATCATGATAACGGACAAACCCTGGTCTTCTTAGAGGAGATTCTTTTCTTGTTAATGTAGTATATGACATTGTGTAACTTTGGAGGAGGCCCCTGTTAATGTTTTAATATGTTAACATGATAGTTGTAGTTATCAGAAGTGCATTTTCAAGATGTACTTATAATCAATGAATCATACATGCATGGTGAGAAAGAAGGAGATAAGTCAACAAAACATTATTAAGAACTAGATGCTACTTTAGATAATGCAGCAATCTGTCAGTGTTTAAACAAAAACCTTCTTTTTCTCAGATGTTTCACAGCTTAAGGAACTTGTCAGTACTGCCGAACAGAGCCAGTTCCCAGACTGTGACCTTCTACAACAGCTCAAGTCGACTGTTATGGAAGCAGAGCGGTGTGCAAGTGTTGCAGTGCAGTTGGTGAGCAGGAAGCACAGAACAAGACATGCTTCTCCAGCCCTTGGAAACATCCCAATTGCTAGACTCACCCTGGATGAGCTTCAAGCATTTACGGAGCAATTGAATAACTTGCCTTGTAGTATCCACGAGGCTGAGCTTGTTCAGGTAATTTCAGGTTGAACTGCTACTCGCAAATGCTTCTCTCCAGTTTTTGTGTTACAGAACTTAATAAGTGCAAACCTTTCAAGGTGATGTAGCTCTGAGCTGTATTGACTTAGACAATATGACTAACGTAGCCTTAACACTTCAGCCAAATTTTGCTTAATTTTTTCATTTCAATATTATTATTGAATGTTATTTAATATGTAACCCATACTTTGATTTTGCCAGCTAAACTTTAATGATCAATTCACCTTTTCTCACTGCCAGATGTCATAATTTTTGCCAGACCAAGACATCTCTCTTTACTGTACTCAGCAAGACATTAAGCCTTAGTAGTTAATAATTCTAAAATTAATACCAAGTTTTTTCAATCATAGATCAGCAATAGTATTAACTCCCCCTGGCTAGGATATTACACTCTTCCATCATAAGTTGGAAACAGATTTTTGTCTTACTTAAACAGCAGAGTCAACTTAACTGAATGTATGCCTAGGTGTTACTTCAGGATTTAACACAGTGGTCCAAGATTCAAAATTTTTTTGAAGTTCACTAATGCATATGGCAGCACCACTGTTCATTAGGCTGCAAGCTGAGTTTTTCACATTGTAATATTGTTCTCACTTTACACAGGAACTGATGACACACGTGGAAAGCTTCCAGTGTGAAGCACAGAAGGTGCTTCATCAAGATGTGAACCCTGATTTAGAACAGCTGCAACAATTACTCGATACTGGCTCAAATCTTGATGTTGAACTGCCAGAAATACCAAAACTAAAGCTGGTATGCTCATTGTGATATCATAAATTAATGTTAATCCTTTCTGACTGCTACCAATATTTTTATTTTGGTTTTCCTTAATTTATTTGTTTTGTTTCATTTCATCATAGAATCTTTACTAAATTTGTTTTATTTTTCTGGATCTAATATTAGAGTTCAATTGCTGGTTACAATCGCAGTTTTTTGTCTCCTAGGAACTTAGACAGGCAAAGTGGCTGGAACAAGTAAACAAGACACTTGAGAATACAGAGACTGTGTCTTTTGATGTTCTTCGAGAACTTACTGATACTGGCACTACATTGTCACAGCGGCCAGGTAATTATGTGTTTTGCATTTCCACCTCACTATGCTAAGGGGCCCTAACTATAGTCTGCATAGCAAGCATTCATCTAAGTTTTGGACGTGCAGGACTATTTTTGCCATTCTTGAGAGTCCAAAACTTTCTGAAATGCTTGCTATGCAGGCTACCTGAACTAAGTAAATGTTTCTCTTGTAATATTAGCTTGTATGGGTTCATTTTGTATTAGATGTACCTCTTGTCCAGCGTTTATTATTAAAATGAAACTCTCATCAAAAGCAATCCTCTTAGAATGATAATCACTTCAACATAATTTATTATAAAGCGTACTTACTGCCTCTGATACTCACTTTTTATACTCCTTTTTTAGCTGTTGGGAAAGCTCTTTCTGAGCTACGCGAACTTGTAGCACTTGGTGAACGATGGGAGGAAAAAGCCAAACTTTGTTTGCAAGCAAGGTACATACATACAACCTACAATATAACTTAGATTTTTTAAAAAGATGGTGATCTACTTTGTGTTATGTTATCTCATGATTTCGGTTATTTGTGCCACAATTTGAAGTTTTTGTATGGGCTTGTTTGAATCATGTTTTCTCTCAGTGACTGAATCCATTGGCTAAACATTAACTTTAAAATTACATTAAAAATGTTGATCTCTTTTAACTATTTCTGAAAGGCCCCAAGACCCCTAGAAATTTCCCCTCAATACACAAGGTCAGTCCCTCCCCACTTTGAGAGACCCCCATGCCTCCTCCCTCTCCCCCCTTTCCCTAGAAATGTGCGAATGATCACTGGTACGATTGGGGAAACCCTTGTTACTTCTGTCTTTGTTAGAATCCTTTTACAGTTTTGTTTTAAAAACCCTGGAGATCACAGTTATTGTTAGTAGCAAAAGAAATTACATCACCTTTGAGTTATCATAATTACTGATGGAATAAAACCGTATTACAATACAACAAAATTAAATATATTTCTACACGAGTTTTCTTCCTTGCTTCATTGTACGTTCTCTTCCCTTATTTTGCAATTGCGTTCTTTGTATTTACCGTTAATCACCAGAAAAAAGGTATTTTACAATTTGTGTTTGCCTGAACTGTGTGTCAAATTCCCTTTCCAGGCCCCGTCATGTCCTTGCTACAGTGGAATCTATTGTTCAGGAGGCATCCAACGTACCGATTTTTCTTCCTAATGTTAGCGCTTTAAAAGAAGCCTTGAGAAAGTGTGAAGAATGGTCGGAAAAGGTTGATCAAGTACAGGTATTTACTTTCGATACACTCTCACTAGCACTAAGTGTGCAACTTGTAAAAATAGTTGTGTATAAGATTTGCTGGGTGAACGTTTTGGTTGCTTTGTTGTTGTTTTCTTTGTTGGTTAAAATGTCAAAACAAATCAGTACCACTTAAGAATTACTGCCTACATATAATTTGTAAGTTCACTGCTACATGCTCTTTTATAAAAACGTCCAGGCTGAGATTACACACAAGTTAAGAAAAAGCTAAAAACAATCTTTAGGCTGAAATTTTGATCAGACAATACTGAAACCTTTTTTAGCCCATGTACACAGATTAAGATATAAGTTGGTAAGAACGTTTCTAACTGCTTTTTGATTTTTTTTTAAAGTGACTGAAAACGGTAACAAAAACTTGAATGCTTCTACACGTTGCATGAATTTGTACATTTTTACACAAGATATCTTCATTTTCTCTTAGGGACGTGGACGGCGTTTGTTCTTAGGGTAAAAAGATTTGATTATTTTGTTTTCCAGAACGACGAATACTATCCGTATTTAGAAGTTCTTGAAGCCCTAGTTATGCGGGGTAGGCCCATCCCGGTGAGACTGGACCAGTTGCCACAGATGGAGTCTCAAGTTGCAGCAGCAAGGGCATGGAGAGACCGAGCTGCTAGGACCTTTCTCAAGAAGAACACTAACCTTTCTCTACTGGAGGTGTGTGATCATCGTCAACCCATTCAATCGATCTTCCCCCAACAAACGTAGCTACACATATCCAATTAGCATAGACTCTGTTCATAGATGGCAGCGATTTTAAAATTGTTTTCTCTACATTCAAATTAGCCCGACTAGCCTCATTTTGGGTAAGATATTCTCTTGAAAGTTAAATTCAAGAATAAGGGTAGTAGGGCGACTTTTAATGGCGACAGCTGATAGCGCATAGAGCTTTTTATTCATTCATTCATTCATTCATATTTCAGTACAAATCATTTTATTATATCCACAGTAATTTCAACCTTCTTGTCTGCGATGTAGAAACATGACCTAATTATGACAGAATGTTCTATATGAAATCCAAAACATTTGTTTGATCTCCTTTTGGAAGAACTACAGTCCCTATTGCCCTCCTTGTCTTGTGAAATTAACCAGTCAATGGGCTAAGTTAGCTCTGCACTTTCTCAGTCTCTACCGCTTGCTCAAATAACTTGGAATACAAGTGTTTATCTTACAGTTGAAGATAAAGTTTTTACAAGTATACTTAAGTTTTTTGGTTTTTGGTTTCAAATGCAGGTTCTGTCAGCCCGGAAAGACATTGGTGTGTTTAAAGGTTGTCCAAAACCGCGAAAAAAGCGGGACAAAGAGAAGGAGAAAGAGAAAGAAAAGGAAAAAGAAGTGTTTATTGATTTAGTTTGCTTAGATGAATATGTCGGTCGGGACCCAGCTGCTCAGATTGCTGAATTCAAAGAAGCAGAAAAATTAGAGCTTTCAGAAATGTGCAAGCTACGTTCCATAAATATTCAGCGTCAGGTGGACGAAGATGCAAAACGTAAAGCTGGGGAGGTTCCCGACGGCCAGTACTGTGTTTGTCGCCGAGGCCCAGAGGGCTTTATGCTTCAGTGTGAACTGTGCAAGGACTGGTTCCATGGTTCGTGTGTTCCACTCCCTAGAACACAAAGTGGAAAATCGATGGGGAAAGGTGCTGCAGCTCTTGAGGCTGCCCGTGAATTAAAATATCTTTGTCCTGTGTGTTTGCGTTCAAGGCGTCCGCGCTTGGAAACCATTCTGTCTCTACTTGTGTCTCTTCAGAAATTACCAGTAAGGCTACCAGAGGGAGAGGCTTTACAGTACCTGACGGAACGAGCAATGAACTGGCAGGACCGAGCCAGGCAGTGTCTTGGCGATGAGGAAATTGCAGCAGTGCTTTCTCATATTTCAAAGAACAAGAGTGGAAGTGACCACAACAAACTTTCAGAAAGCAATGTCGGGGCTTCAAACCTTACTGCCACTGCTGCCTTACTGTGCCTGGCACAGGCGTCTTCTCTGGTATCAGAAAGTGTAGGAAAACCAAAGTCTCTTACACCTACAGACAGTAAGCCAGTGCTGGCACCTATCAGCGCGAACGTTGTGAGTGACACTATTGAGGTTCCCGACGGTGAAAAGGAATGTAAACCATCATTTGACAACGCAGAGCAACCAATCTTGTCAGAAGAGAAGCGCAAACAGGCTGAAGGACTTATGATGGAGGGTGATATGCTGGAGGTGACACTTGATGAGACGGAAAATCTATGGCGGCTACTTCAAAGTCAGCGTTCACACGAGGTTCATAACGTTGAGGTAAAATATGAGTCTTTTACTAACAATAGCCTTAATTTATATGCTCATTTGTTGAGTTTGTCCATTCAGAAGCGATAAATGTTTCATGTTTAAAGGAATCCTCCACTGTATAACATTATTGGCCTCAAATGAAACTTTTTTTGAAGTCTATGCCCTCCATATCAGCCCAAATTTAATATTTTTTGCATATAACTAACGCCAAACAATTTATTTTAATCAGTTTTACGGTTTAAATTTCCAGCGCGCCGCCATTTTGAATTGTGACGTAACTTGGTTGTAGTGCCAGACCCCCTGTCGTTCATTACTATTTTGTTCATCGAGAATTGACTGTTACGTACAAGAGTCAGTACATGATGTGTGTTCAAACTCGAAGTTCACGATTTCGCAAAAGATGGCCACCTATGCATTTACCCATAAACCTTAGCGCATATTGCCCTTTTAAACGCATAGTGAGAATTTGACACACACAGTGTTGTTAGTACAAGGAAGAGTTTTACGAGCTGTTACCTTCCCTAGCTTCTTTTATCGGCGTAAGGTTCGCGATGTATTGTGGTAAAGTGTAAAACCGCCATCTTGCTGGGAATGGTTCATTGCTGGAAACCAAAATAACAAGCGGATGGGTATTAGTTAATACTGATTTCGACTCTACTGTTTTCCTCAGATGATCGACCAGAAAACCGAACGAGAGAAACCAAAAAGAAAGCGTAAGAAAAAGGCAGAAGGTGGTGGGGAAAGCTCCTTAAGCGGCCAGGGAACTGGTGCCAAGCCCGTCAAGGTGAAGAAACTGAAAACGTCTTCCAGTGCAGACTCCAGCACTGTTTCTGACACTCCTAAGAAACGTCGCCACAAAGAGAAACATCGCGAGTCGTTGAAACCAGCTCCACATGAAGAGGAGTTGGTTGATGTTGAAGACAATGATGAAGATCTGGAGGATGAGGATGATACCTGCGCTGCCAAGCCTTGTTCTCACCCGTCAGGGGACGAGGTAGGCTGGGTACAGTGTGACCACTGTCAGGAATGGTACCACTTAGCGTGTGTAAGCTTGCGACCTGAGCAAGCCGAGGAGATGGATGCATATTCCTGCCCCTCCTGCACGCGGGGATCCTCAAGGAGCACTACAACTGCTGGATCCCCGGAATCCGTGAACATTGACGTGGACAGTACCACTCCTAATGCCAACAGCCCTGTATCCCCGACATCTCCGGGATTATTTATAGAATCCAGACAACCTCAGAGCAATTTTGCCACGGCCCAAAAATCCCCGCCAGTTATTACTATTCTTGACTGATAAAGAGATGAATTGGTGGTTCGCTCAAGAGGATATCAATCGCTTCAAGTTATTGCTACTATCAGGTCGGCTTTGAACAATCAAAAGCAAAACTATGTGGCAACTGTTTTCAGTAAATATGCAAAATGTTTCAGAGAGAAGTCTAGGTAGAATGCTTGAGTAACAAAATGCTATACTTACATAACGACGTTTTGCTTGTTAACGTCAAGTACGCATCCAAGAGGCAGCTCATACTCGACACTTTCGATAACATTTGATACTTCGAGAAACGATCACTAGCCCATGATACAAAGTGTCAGTTTTAGTGACACAGCTATCAAGTAATTCGCCATCTTAAGCTCAGAATGTAAATCTTTAGTTCGTTGTTTCAGGTCGTTGTAGAATTTCAAGTGCTATATTAAATAGTGCTGTTCGTTGTTATTTGATCAAGGTTTTGTATTATAATGTGCAGTCGAAATCATTGTTGTTTTTTTGGAACTCACCATGTAGGCTAGCATTGTAGTTGTACGAGTAGATCCACTGAAGATTTGATATAGTTAATAATAGGTGCAGTTTTCTTGTTTTCTGTTAATCTTGGACTGCTTCGACTTCGCATTGCTTGCGCAGTAAAATTTTGGACCAGAAATAATGTTACAAAAACTTCAGCATAAGAGAGATATTTATAAGTACTTGTACATACAAGGGAGAAGGACACTCACTCGGCTGTCTACCACTCACTCAATACTTGATACAAGCGGTTGTCTTGTGAATTTCTAGATTGTTTGTACGCCTGTGCTCAAATAAAACGCTATTTAATTATTATTCTTACCACTTTGTAATTGGGTGAAAGCCTTAATGAGGCTTTCACGTACAATACCAGCTTTTGTTGGTGCTGGGTGGACGTGCAGTTCTGACACTTAATAAACTAAGGTACCATGAAATTTTCTTGTCTGAGCTTTTAGAAATTATATGTTTACTTGCCAGCTTGTTCCTCGTCGTGAATTTCCGCTGACCAAGTCGTGTTCTACGGATAGCTTCATAAAAATGAAAGAATGGAAACTAACTTTTCTTCATATCAATGAAAAAAAAGTTCACGGATTTGTTTAGGTGGGAGTTTGGTTTCAAATGAGTGCAGAGTGATCAAGATTAGAGGTTCTGAAAAGCTTAATAAGTATGCTAGTCAGAGCACACGACAGATGGTTTTGCGCACTGCAAGATAAGAGGGGGAGGGGGGGAGGTAGTTTTGTTCTTAGAGAAAAAAAATCCGTTTCTTGGTAGTAGTTTTCGAACTTAGACCAAGAGTTGCTACCAAACGATAATATGAAGGATACATGTGGTAAAAAAGGGTATTGAACAAAACTTTTGAGTGACTATTTTGCCCCTCCGTTTGAAACAGTGGGTCTTATCGAGCTCCTTGAAGTTCTCCTGGGATTGGCTTAGAAAATAAAAAAGAACTTACACAGTTACCTATTATATTGTGCTTTTGGGTGTAGACCCCATTTCCCCCGCGGACAGCTGTGAACTAGTTCTTTCTCGGGCTGCCTGGGCCGAGATATGATCTTTTTTGTTTTTAAAAGAGAAAGCTTTTCGTCAATACAAAAAATGCGAAAGAAAACTAAATACTGTGAAAGTTAAGCATTTCATGTACAGAAAAACTTTGGATAATTAACTTGCAAATGTTTTTTTTAAAGTCCCATAAGCGCAAGGGTAGTCGAGGTAGTTAAGAGGGCAAACGACACGTGGGAACATCGAATGGTACTGGGCGAAGGTGCTGGTAACAAGCCGCCCTACAAGGAGCTAAAGCCTTGTGTTTCTCGTCGTCATGAGAGGAACTCGCCTGTAATTTCTGGCCTGGGGACTAGCCATCGCTTGTGGTGTCCCTGATACTATTTCAAAGCCCGAGTTCAACTACTAATTATCCCAAGCCTTACTGTTCCTGCCATAGTCCAAATCCGTACCAATAACAGAAAGGTTTTCGAAAGGCTCGGCTTATTGAACCCGTTTTATCGGTACCACGCTTCACAGCGTGCAAAACCACTGGAAGAAGTATTTTTTTAAAGATATCTTAAAAGCTGCGAGGCATAACTTGCAAAATAGACTGGTTTGTAAAACGTATGAAAATTGGAAAAAATCTGAGGGGGGGGGATGTCTGTGGATCCTCTATAAAAAAAATTATCGGATTAAATTCAAGATATTCGACAGTTGGAGTGGCCATAAAAAATTTTTAGGTATAAACAAGCATCTAATGCACAAAATACGTAGTGTTTTTGCTTAGCGGTCTCCATGGTTACTAAGATGAAAAGTTCGTGAATTAATTAAACTGCGCTCAAGCTGAAGACTAGGACTTGCGATGATACTGAACGAATTAGTAAAACCGTCCTAAAATTTAATATTGATCTTATCAGAAACGGTATACTTTATGTACACTCCAAAATTTTCGTGAAGATAGTAGGTGTAAGATCCCAAAATTTGGCTTTAAATTCTTTTTAAAAATTAACCCCCTTGCACTTTCGAGTAATTTGCAGCAATGTAGTTGGTCTTGACTTTCAAAATGATTTACGACACACGATTAGTAGCAAAGCTAGTTCAAACCTAAGTCTTCCGGCTCGTGCAAGGTGTTTGACAGCGTGCCCGAGTATTAAAAGGCCAAAAACAGCTTGAAACGTTACACCCGGATACTACTTGGGACGGTATTGTTGGGGGAAAAAATCAACTTGTTTGCATTGCCACAAAATAAAAATTCAACCATTAATTTTTCAAACGACCTGAGTCAACCATTTTATGAAGACAAAATGTGTCTTTCCCACGTCCAACAGTTACACTCTCGAAACATCAGTTTTGCCTTTTTAACAATCAAATGGCGTTCGCGCTAATTGGTCGTTTATCTAATCAAGTCAAAACTTAGACGAAATTTATGTGCAGCCATGAAAAGACGAGTGTAACGAAACTTTCGTAAAAATGTAAACACCAATGAAAATTTTGATGTCATGTAGCCTGCACTGACTTAAGAACGAGGTTACAGCACTTGACCTCATAAAACTCGTGTTGTTTTAGAAGTTCTTCTCTTCTGTCGTTGCCTGTGGGGGAAGTTATCTAGTCTTGATAGACAGCTGCTTCATAATTTCCGTTTTTACCGACTGATGAAAGAGAGCAATTCGGGCTTGTCAAGAAACTAGCGCCTGCACGGTTGAGTAAGACGGTCATTATGCGGCTCTAACAACTCCGGCAGGCAACCTCAAAAACAATACCACGCGTGTCGCTGACGAACATCGTATAAACGCCAACGTCAAAAAATACGACCACCCGACGACTTTCCTGCGTTTGCCGTTTGCGCATCTGCGTATTGGAAAACGTTCTCTGAAGGCGCGTGTACGAAGGGGATCGATGAACGCTGGCAGCGATGCGAAGATGGTAAATCATATACGTACAAACGTGGTGCCAAATCCGTTGTATCCATAAACACTCATGAATCACTAAGTTCACAACTGTTTATTGAACAAATAAATCATACAGCAATTCTCATAACACTAAAACTAGTCTGGGCACACTTTAATCCAAAGCCGCTGCACCAGAAATAATCTCCACCAGTTCTCTAGTAATAACAGCTTGTCTTGTTCTGTTGAACGTCAGTGTCAACTTGTCGATCATTTCACCTAGAAAGGGAAGTCACACTGTCAACAAGACATCAAAAATATTATGCTAAACAATCCTATTAATACTTCAGAAGTGCGAATAATAGTTTTCACTACATGACTTTGTATAGCTTTGCCTTGATGTGATATTAAAGCCTATTTAAGATTTTCACCCCACTAGAAACAAACTGTTGACCCTGCAAACTGTGGATGAAAACTTAAGTGAGCTTGTCGTGCTTTCCAACTATGGTGCAGTTTGGTTTCAACGCAGTGCTACAAGTCATACGAGCTTGACTCTAGCACAAGTTAAGCACTGCATCTTAAACAAACCTAAATTAGCTTGAGCTAAAGTCCTATACAACACGGAACAGCTTGTCGTGCTAACGGACTATACAGGGATGTGATTTTCTTAGTTCAGGTGAGCTGAGCACGACAGTAGCATGGCACTTGAAACAGGCCTTAGGTATTTATAAACATCTAGCTTTACCTGCATTCTTGGAAGCAGCATCCATAGCCGTCATTCTAGAGCTCTGTTCACTGCAGGCTCCTTCTTTCATGCCATAGTAGAGAAGACTAGCCAGTGAGAACTCCTGATAGTTTCTTATTACTTCAGCATCAAGATCATCATAAATACTCATAGCCTCACCCTGAGCTGTTATCAAGACAAAAAAAGATTAGTTAAGCAATTTAAAGGGAAAAGGTTAGGCTTGACACAAACAAATTCACTCTCACTGTCACATGTATTCTTCTGGTGTCCCCTTTCAAACACACAAACATTTTCAGGATCCTTGGCATAATTTTTGTTTCTTTTAAAATATGTAAAATACTGTCATGGATAAAATTAGTTCAAAGATACACATTCAAAGGTCATCTTCAGTATGTTTAATGTTAAAAAAAAACTAAGTAAAAACTAATTCTTCATAAAGAGAAACCTTTGTTCAAAAGGAAAATAACAGAAGGCCCTTTAATCTCATGTTAGCAGCCTAGCCTTAACAAACAAAACTGTATAATGCTGCAAGCAACTTAACAAGATTTTCTCAATGGCAAAATCGAGTGTTAAAACACAGAGGAAAATTAATAAAATCAAATGCTTCTCACTTACCAGCTGCATTTAAAGCATCAAAGGAGTAAAGTGGCTTGGTTGATGTTTTGAATGAAATGACAGACCTACAAAGTAAACACAAGACAGCAGTGAGATTTGTGGATGTAGCAAGACCAATACTGCCATAATAACTATTTATAATAAAAATAACTCCCATAGTTATTATCAACAAGTCCAATGGCTACACTTTAGTTACTGTACTTACTTGAAGTGATTGTAATACATTTCCCCCAAATCAAACTGGAAACCACTGTCGAGAATCTCCTGAGCCACAAAAGATGCTTCTGGAAAAACTGGGGGCTTTTTACCAACTTCATTCAAACTCAACAGCAAGTTGGTACCTGATCACACAAATTTGGAGATAAGGATTATTTGTGTTAAGAAACATTCCAAGTAAGAACTGCTAATTGCAGTATTATTAAACTGTTGATCTGATTGGCTAAATTTTAAAAATGGACAATATCTTGATAAGTAAGCT